>JAWPHD010012710.1:0-32500 GCA_037043455.1 Cyrtodaria siliqua
TCACAAGCAGCGTCATTCCGATCGAAGGTCTATAGGGTACATATTATAACAAATAGCCACAACACTGATTTCTTCAATGTGTACTTTATATCGCATCAGCGAAACGTTAAACACGTTTGAAAGTAGGTCGAATGTGATCTGACCTAAGCAATGCATTTTCTATGTACATGGTAGGGTAGTGGGAAATATCTATCTGCGACGACTCTCGCATAAATATGCAACGTGATCGTTGAAAGAAAACCGTTTAACAACACTCACCGGTACGAAGAACTTCCAGGAGTAATCACAGACGCTGTAATCGAGTTATTTCACACACCGTTATTTGTTTTTAGTTTCGATTCACCATGTTGAATTAAATTACTGGTTTCCTTGTTACCTTTATACTAACGATATGAAGCTGGGTACAAGGCGACCGGAAATGAGACTGGACCAATCCGGGTGACGTATTTTCAACATGGTGAATCGAAACTAAAAACAAATAACGGTGTGTGAAATAACTCGATTACAGCGTCTGTGATTACTCCTGGAAGTTCTTCGTACCGGTGAGTGTTGTTAAACGGTTTTCTTTCAACGATCACGTTGCATATTTATGCGAGAGTCGTCGCAGATAGATATTTCCCACTACCCTACCATGTACATAGAAAATGCATTGCTTAGGTCAGATCACATTCGACCTACTTTCAAACGTGTTTAACGTTTCGCTGATGCGATGTACACATTGAAGAAATCAGTGTTGTGGCTATTTGTTAAAATATGTACCCTATTGATTCGAATCGGAATGACGATGCTGTGACCAAAAATACAAGCACAGCAAGGCTTTAAGCGAGGTCTATAGCTGTTTTTATCAGTTTTTATTAAAGAGTCAGAGACCTTTATATGGTATAGAGAGTTTTTTTTTTTTTGTTTTTTTTCATTGAAAACCAAGTAGAACAGTTTATTGAAAACATATTTAAGGGGTGTAGTAGAGAAACAGGTGGGAAGGGGGGTAGTAGAGAGGGGGGAGGGGGTAGTAGAGGGGGAGGGGGTAGTAGAGAGGGGGGGGGGGTAGGGTGTGGGCGGGTTAGGGTACGCGCCGTCTGCCTGTGTACTGGACCAAGCGAACTTAAATTCAACATACTGTACTGGACCAAGCATACTTAAATTCTACATACTATACTGGACCAAGCATACTTAAATTCAACATACTATACTAGACCAAGCATACTTAAATTCTACACACTATACTGGACCAAGCATACTTAAATTATACATACTATACTGGACCAAGCATACATAAATTCAACATACTATACTGGACCAAGCATACTTAAATTCTGCATACTATACTGGACCAAGCATACTTAAATTCTACATACTATACTGGACCAAGCATACTTAAGTTCTACATACTATACTGGACCAAGGCAAACTTAAATTCAACATACTATACTGGACCAAGCATACTTATTTCAACATACTATACTGGATCAAGCAAACTTAAATTCAACATACTATACTGGACCAAGCAAACTTAAATTCAACATACTATACTGGACCAGGCATACTTAAATTCTACATACTATACTGGACCAAAAAAAAGCAATCTTAAATTCAACATACTATACTGGACCAAGCATACTTAAATTCTACATACTATACTGGACTAAGGCAAACTTAAATTGAACATACTATACTGGACCAAGCATACTTAAATTGTACATACTATACTGGACCAAGCATTCTTAAATTCAACATACTATACTGGACCAAGCATACTTAAATTCAACATACTATACTGGACCAAGCATACTTAAATTCTACATACTATACTGGACCAAGCAAACTTAAATTCTACATACTATACTGGACCAAGGCAAACTTAAATTTAACATCTATACTGGACCAAGCATACTTAAATTCTACATACTATACTGGACCAAGGCAAACTTAAATTCAACATACTATACTGGACCAAGCATACTTAAATTCTACATACTATACTGGACCAAGCATACTTAAATTCTTCATACTATACTGGACCAAGGCAAACTTAAATTCAACATACTATACTGGACCAAGCATACTTAAATTCTACATACTATACTGGACCAAGCATTCTTAAATTCAACATACTATACTGGACCAAGCATACTTAAATTGTACATACTATACTGGAACAATCATACCTAAATTCTACATACTATACTGGACCAAGCATACTTAAATTCTACATACTATACTGGACCAAGGCAAACTTAAATTCAACATACTATACTGGACCAAGCATACTTAAATTCTACATACTATACTGGACCAAGCAAACTTAAATTCAACATACTATACCGGACCAAGCATACTTAAATTCAACATACTATACTGGACCAAGCATACTTAAATTCTACATACTATACTGGACCAAGCATATTTAAATTCTACATACTATACTGGACCAAGCAAACTTAAATTCAACATACTACCAAGCATACTTAAATTCTACATACTATACTGGACCAAGGCAAACTTAAATTCGACATACTATACTGGACCAAGCATACTTAAATTCAACATACTATACTGGACCAAGCATACTTAAATTCTACATACTATACTGGACCAAGCATATTTAAATTCTACATACTATACTGGACCAAGCAAACTTTAATTCAACATACTACCAAGCATACTTAAATTTTACATACAATACTGGACCAAGGCAAACTTAAATTCAACATACTATACTGGACCAAGCATACTTAAATTCAACATACTATACTGGACCAAGCATACTTAAATTCTACAAACTATACTGGACCAAGCATATTTAAATTCTACATACTATACTGGACCAAGCAAATTTAAATTCAACATACTACCAAGCATACTTAAATTCTACATACTATACTGGACCAAGCGAACTTAAATTCAACATACTATACTGGACAAGCAATCTTAAATTCAACATACTATACTGGACCAAGCAATCTTAAATTCAACATACTATACTGGACCAAGCATACTTAAATTCTACATACTATACTGGACCAAGCATACTTAAATTCAACATACTATACTGGACAAAGCAAACTTAGGTTCACCATACTATACTAGACCAAGCAAACTTAAATTCAACATACTATACTGGACAAGCAAACTTAAATTCAACATACTATACTGGACCAAGCATACTTAAATTCAACATACTATACTGGACCAAGCAAACTTAAATTCAACATACTATACTGGACCAAGCAAACTTAAATTCTACATACTATTCTGGACCAAGCATACTTAAATTCAACATACTATACTGGACCAAGCAAACTTAAATTCTACATACTATTCTGGACCAAGCAAACTTAAATTCAACATACTATACTGGACCAAGCAAACTTAAATTCAACATACTATACTGGACCAAGCAATCTTAAATTCTACATACTATACTGGACAAGCAAACTTAAATTCAACATACGATACTGGACAAGCAAATTTAAATTCAACATACTGTACTGGACCAAGCATACTTAAATTCTACATACTATACTGGACCAAGCATACTTAAATTCAACATACTATACTAGACCAAGCATACTTAAATTCTACATACTATACTGGACCAAGCATACATAAATTCAACATACTATACTGGACCAAGCATACTTAAATTCAACATACTATACTGGACAAAGCAAACTTAAATTCAACATACTATACTGGACAAGCAATCTTAAATTCAACATACTATACTGGACCAAGCAATCTTAAATTCAACATACTATACTGGACCAAGCATACTTAAATTCTACATACTATACTGGACCAAGCATACTTAAATTCAACATACTATACTGGACAAAGCAAACTTAGGTTCACCATACTATACTAGACCAAGCAAACTTAAATTCAACATACTATACTGGACAAGCAAACTTAAATTCAACATACTATACTGGACCAAGCATACTTAAATTCAACATACTATACTGGACCAAGCAAACTTAAATTCAACATACTATACTGGACCAAGCAAACTTAAATTCTACATACTATTCTGGACCAAGCATACTTAAATTCAACATACTATACTGGACCAAGCAAACTTAAATTCTACATACTATTCTGGACCAAGCAAACTTAAATTCAACATACTATACTGGACCAAGCAAACTTAAATTCAACATACTATACTGGACCAAGCAATCTTAAATTCTACATACTATACTGGACAAGCAAACTTAAATTCAACATACGATACTGGACAAGCAAATTTAAATTCAACATACTATACTGGACCAAGCATACTTAAATTCAACATACTATACTGGACCAAGCAAACTTAAATTCAACATACTATACTGGACCAAGCAAACTTAAATTCTACATACTATACTGGACCAAGCAAACTTAAATTCTACATACTATACTGGACCAAGCAAACTTAAATTCTACATACTATACTAGACCAAGCAAACTTAAATTCTACATACTATACTGGACCAAGCAAACTTAAATTCAACATACTATACTGGACCTAACAAACTTAAATTCTACATACTATACTGGACAAAGCAAACTTAAATTCTACATACTATACTGGAACTAAGCAAACTTAAATCCAACATACTATACTGGACCAAGCAAACTTAAATTCTACATACTATACTGGACCAAGCATACTTACATTCTACATACTATACTGGACCAAGCAAACTTAAATTCTACATACTATACTGGACCAAGCAAACTTAAATTCTACATACTATACTGGACCAAGCATTCTTAAATTCTACATACTATACTGGACCAAGCAAACTTAAATCCAACATACTATACTGGACCAAGCAAACTTAAATTCTACATACTATACTGGACCAAGCATACTTAAATTCTACATACTATACTGGACCAAGCATACTTAAATTATACATACTATACTGGACCAAGCATACTTAAATTCTACATACTATACTGGACCAAGCATACTTAAATTCTACATACTATACTGGAACAAGCATACTTAAATTCAACATACTATACTGGACCAAGCATACTTAAATTCTACATACTATACTGGACCAACCAAACTTAAATTCTACATACTATACTTGACCAAGCATACTTAAATTCAACATACTATACTGGACCAAGCACACTTAAATTCTACATACTATACTGGACCAAGCAAACTTAAATTCTACATACTATACTGGACCAAGCAAACTTAAATTCAACCTACTATACTGGACCAAGCAAACTTAAATTCATTCTACGTACTATACTGGACCATTTTACATACTATACTGGACCAAGCATACTTAAATTCTACAAATTATATTGACCAAGCAAACTTAAATTCAACCTACTATACTGGACCAAGCAAACTTAAATTCATTCTACATACTATACTGGACAAAGCATACTTACATTCTACATACTATACTGGACCAAGCAAACTTAAATTCAACATACTATACTGGACCAGGCATACTTAAATTCTACATACTATACTGGACCAAAAAAAAGCAATCTTAAATTCAACATACTATACTGGACCAAGCATACTTAAATTCTACATACTATACTGGACTAAGGCAAACTTAAATTCAACATACTATACTGGACCAAGCATACTTAAATTGTACATACTATACTGGACCAAGCATTCTTAAATTCAACATACTATACTGGACCAAGCATACTTAAATTCAACATACTATACTGGACCAAGCATACTTAAATTCTACATACTATACTGGACCAAGCAAACTTAAATTCTACATACTATACTGGACCAAGGCAAACTTAAATTTAACATCTATACTGGACCAAGCATACTTAAATTCTACATACTATACTGGACCAAGGCAAACTTAAATTCAACATACTATACTGGACCAAGCATACTTAAATTCTACATACTATACTGGACCAAGCATACTTAAATTCTTCATACTATACTGGACCAAGGCAAACTTAAATTCAACATACTATACTGGACCAAGCATACTTAAATTCTACATACTATACTGGACAAAGCATTCTTAAATTCAACATACTATACTGGACCAAGCATACTTAAATTGTACATACTATACTGGAACAATCATACCTAAATTCTACATACTATACTGGACCAAGCATACTTAAATTCTACATTCTATACTGGACCAAGCAAACTTAAATTCAACATACTATACTGGACCAAGCAAACTTAAATTCTACATACTAGACTGGACCAAGCAAACTTAATTTCAACAATCTATACTGGACCAAGCAAACTTGTGTAAACCTGTATGATCCTGTATTGTACCGGCGTTGCCTGTGCAGAGATACCTTAGGTTTAGAAACGACTAGGCCTAGATCTACTGATATTTATAATTTTATATTTATTATTATAATATTTTATAGCTAGCTAGCAGTTATAATACATAGACTCGTATTTACGAGGTATTGATATTTACATATCGCGAGACAGTGTACATGGCAACGCGACCTAGTGAAGAACACATACGCGTTTAGTGTGTAAACATGTAATTGTGTTACACGAAGGCTTTCAATTTGGTCTATTTTACTTCTAGGTGGGGTTAATGTGTTGTTTTTGATGGCGTACTATTTCATGTTAAACTCATACCTAACTCAGATTGTTAAAATGATGATCTATATTATTCTCTGCACTATGCCAACATAAAACTAGAGTTTTGTTGAGTTATACTGAACCAACAGTTGTGTTAGGCCACAAAAAATGAATTACCTGGTTCTCAGGCCACTTTTCTGAGAAGAGATGCGGGCGGGCGCATTTTTTTTTTACAATTTAACAGTGGTCAACAGACACGCGGGCGATTTTTTTTTATCCAAACTTTTAATTCCAATACATGTATTGATGCAAAATATCTCGAAATACATGTTCAATAACCAGCTGGATCAGCTCATCTCTATTGTCGATCATTACCTTATCATTTCTTCCCGACTTATGCTTCTTTCAATCACAATAAGTCCGTATATTTGTATTATATGAACTATTGCATGTTGTTGTGAGACTTTGTCGATTAGACGCTTGAATAAATCGCCTGTTTTGTAGCACCTACTAGTTCCAAGCGTCTCAAGCGTCTGACTCCTAGATTGGTACCCGTACGACTGCAACACTCACAAGCTAGCGAGCAGAGCGGCAGATAGTCGGCCGCGCACCAGTCTACCCACAAGGGAATTCCCCTGAGGTAGTTGCATGTAAAAACCGGAACGAACTTGGATGCGGAACTTTTTTTTCGAAATTTCGGTAGCGCATTTCCAATTTTTATTTTATTACTTTTGAGATAAAATCGGCAATGCGGCACCAAAAAAAGACATGCGGGCGGGCCTGAGAACCAGGTAATTAATTGTTTATGGCCTTATCCTGTGAGGCGTAGGTAGTCAGTCCCCTGTGCTTTCTACTCAAAAGACCGACCATACGCAACATTGGTCATCAATTCCATGGGAGTATCTAGACGGAATTCATATCGGTAAGTCATACTCATAAGGCGACGCCCTGTATCCTAACTTAGATTCTCGTCAAATGCCACAGACAGTTAATATCAATCTTATTATGTCATTCAGACGTGTGTTATATACTGAAAGGAAAAAGAAACGCATAATCAAAAAATTGTCTATACTACACTATTAAATATACCTAATTCCACGTAATATTCCAGATACATCTCAACGTGTTTTGTACAAATAGGGTCTACAACTAATTACAGAAAGGACAACTCTGTCATTTATTAGACGTTTTAATCAAAGTATACTTTGTTACATGAAATGTTTTAATGTTCAAGTTTTGCTTAAAAAATTAAACCATTTCAGTATTGTGTTTAATGTTAAGAGATTGCAACGTTTAAAGCCTACGTTTTCTCACCTGCTTGAGACAAATGTGCGTTCTGTCTATAATGTAACTTTCAAGGGGTAACCATTGGTGTGTTCGGTGCTGTTTAAACCTTCTTTCCGAAAGGACAGGCCCTATGTCGCTCTGTACCATTCGATTAGCAGTATCATATTACACATACAGTATATAGCGGAAATTTTCATTATGAGTTTCTTTTTTCTTTCAGTATATCTATGTAAGAATGAAAGATCAGTAAATGGTCCGCTCAGTCAATGATTGATCGAATCGCACCAACAGCTAAGGTCATATGGCGACTTTCCAGCTTCCATTGGTGGAGGAAGACCCCAGATGCCCCTCCGGGCAATTTTCGTGCACGGACGGGCACCTGGGTAGAACCACCGACGTTCCGCAAGCCAGCTGGATAGATTCCTTACATAAAGATTCCTAGGCCCCTGAGGGATCAAACCTACAGCGGTGAGAGGCAAGTGATATCAAGTCAGAGACGTTAACCACTCGGCCACGGACGCCCCTCAGTCAATGAGGAGTGCTCAATAGATTAACACTGAGCGCATCAATATCCCAACCATAATGTTGGGATTTGTTCTACTAGGGAACAAATACTAATTATTTCAGGGGGTGGAAATCAGCGATTATTATGAACGTGTAATTCTAACGCATAACCTCTCTTTGCAGTGACCGCTATTTTTGTAAGTATCGATCTGTTTTTGTGTTCTGAAAATCGGTATTTAATTGTTATCTCCAAAGTACTTGTTGATAATATGCATCAAATATAAATGCTGAATGCTTGTTACATGTCGGTATACCCTGCTTATGTTCGCAATGGCCGTATTGTGCTACGATGTTGACAGATTAGGAATTCTCAATCGGACAATGCAAAAGGAACGACAACTCTGGTTATTGATTGGAATTTGGAGTCGTGCAGGTTTGCTAAGGCTGTGAACTTATTTAGACATATCAAATTATACGTATGTGTAACATTATGTTTAAATAATATCCGACAGGTATTTAAGTGTATATAATAACACAGTTTCGAAACGAAAGTGTTTATTTCGATTATTCTGTCATAGCCTAACAGAAGTATGCCACTGTATGTGCAATTGCTTTTAAATGAAAGTTGATTCCAGCTATTATTTTGTCATTTCTGTATCGAACACAAGTCGACAATATTACAATGTTGTATTAAAGGAAAGTGTGGATGTCAATGGTTGGGTCATAGCCTAACATAATTCTTTCCAAGTTAGCTGTACATTTTTACAATTGGAAATCACGGTATTTAAATGCTATCTCGAAACCAATTGTTAATACGCATCAAGTGTTATTGAATGTGTGTGTCGATGGGCACATCGATTTCTTTTACATCATTCATCCAGGATGTTTTGGTCTTATCGTATATGCACATTTAATTTAGATGACTAATATAATAATAAGAATAAAAAGTAAATAAAATAACGTTGTATATGCATTTGTAAACTACTAAATGTGTTTGTTTTATCGTTGATAAAGCGGCCGGGACATGCTGGATGGTGGATGACCTTGCCAAGGCGGCGATATAACTTAGCTTCAGTCCTAGAAAAATATTATAGTAACACTTATCTTTAAATAATGTACGAGAGGTAGGTGTAATATTTGAGTAAGAACTTGAGGTGTTTATTTCCATTTGTCTGAAATAGCCTAACATAAGTATGGCATTATATAGGGTGGCATTGCAAGCGCAAGGCTATCGCGTCAGAATATTGCAATGTGTTGATGTCGATTTCTGGGACATAGCCTAACATTATTCTAAAAAACAAAAACTACATATATAATGTTCTGTTATTGCATATTAAATTTAGTCAATTTATTGAAGCTCACAACAGTATTAAGGATTCATAGGCGGGTATTATTTAAAAAAAATATAAAAAAATAAATAAATATATATATATATATATATATTAATATATATATATAATCAATAAACAATAAATAAATAAAATAAACATAATGAAAAATAAAACAAAATATATAAACCTTATTCTGTCTTACTGGAGTAGCATCATTAAACCATTTGCCACTGTTTTCAGATCATGCCAAAAAAAAAAGTATCGAAAAGTCCGTATGCTCGGGGGAGAGGGACAAGAGAAATGCAAGATAGAGTGGATCTGAAGATAATGGTTCTAACGGCACTCTAGCACTTTTGACCAAGTAACATTGGTCCTGTGGCATTACTGGGAACAATGGACATTAAATCTGCATTTAAACGGTTGCAAATCAATTTTCATAGCTTTTGAGTTGTTGAGTTATAAGATATTTCTAGTTGTAATCAATATCATAGTGAGCAAATATTCTTTTTATATTGTGCTTTAATTTCTGTATTTGCTTTACCTTCACACGGCTAAATTTCAGGGTCAAACATGTTTTTGTTTAGATAAATTTGTCAGGTGTTTTTCTTTTTAGCAATTTATTTCAGTAAACAGTTTTGCCGAAAATACAGTCTTAAGAGCCCAAGATTTATGTAAAGCCACTCGCTTTACAGCGTTATGTCGTGGTATCTCAAGAGTTTGTGGGAAAATGAGTAATCGTGTGATCATGGGAGGTCAACCAGGATCAGAATGTGCAAGGCGCAGACGCAGACTGCGAGTGTAGTAGCCAACTGGTTTCGCAAATTTGTGGATAAATGAACATATGTTTCAACGCTAAGGGAACAGGGCTCATTTTTAAACACTTTATTATGGTTTTTACTTCAATTAAAAACTACAGCAACAACAACAGATAACAACAACAAAGAACATACATTCTTTCTATTAACTTTAGAGAAATATGCTTTTTCTACAGTGGGTGTCGGCAACTGGCCTAGAATTAAAGTGAATTGAATTGGGTTTTAAGGCGCACCAACACATGAAAGGTTATATGGCGCCTAACAGGAATGAATTAAAGTGAACCAAATTCTTAGTGTGTGCAAAGTGGTGCGCTTTTTGTTGTCGCAGTTATAACAAACCGGTATAAATTGTCCCCTTTTACACTTGGAGTATGCAAATGCATGAATGTTGGTTAATGAATATACTAACTTTACACCAGGAGTCTGAAATGGCTGAAAACGGTATATACTACCCGTTATGTTATTTTACACCAAGAGTGTGAGAATGTCGATGAGCATGTAATTAATATGTCGCCAGGACTTAGATATCTCCGCCCTAGTGTTTATGTCGAAGTGTATTGACAATAGGTTATAATACAACTGCATGTGCTTATTATTGACAACTGGCGGCGTGTTGGTTGCAGGTCTATGCTATTTTTCTTTTGTCAAATTGATAGATATATGTCACAGTCAAATTGATAGATATATGTCACAGTTTGTTTTGCTTATTACAGATATTTTTCTACTTACTGTTGTGTCTGCTGCTGCTATAACAGTATAAATGTCCTAAATTTTTTCGTCTAACGGTCAGCTTTACACATTTATTCTGTTTGCGTGCAATGATGTTTTCATTCAGTGGCTGTTGTTTTTATACAGAGTGGTGGCTGATGCTGTTTTAATTATAATTAGATCTCTCTGTTATAGGTTATTTTACGCCATACCTTGCACTTCAGTTTGTCACCATCACGATGTCGAAAGGCCAATCAACAATGTTCCTATGTCGAATAACTGGGTATCGAACATGCGGTTGCGAGACGTACCATAGAGACCTTCAGTAGTTGGTATCATATGTTAAGCTCTCCGTTTTACAATTTGCTAGTATAAATGTTAGCCAGGAACAAACATTTAGACCTGGTTTATGAACTAAGTTAATTGCAGACCAGACTCGTACTATGAAAGCCAAAGTGAATATGTCACACGGAACTGTCTACAATTGGGCTCCTGCCGTTTTTGATCGAAGAGTTTATGGACATTTAGTTTTCTATTGTAAATGTCATCAAAGTAGGCCTCAAACACTATTGTGTTGAATTTGGAAATATATATTGAACTGTTTAATTTCTTGCCAATTAATGTATATAGTGGCATTTCATTGTTCAGGAACAAGGAAGTAGATGATGCTTTGTTGCCTGGTAATTTGTATTTCTATTAAGGATGATAAAAAGTGGGGCTGCCCAAGCATTATTTTAACTTGAGGCTTTTAAATTAATCCTAACGAAGCAAAAGTCGAGGTTTTTCATGTTAAATATTGAAATCTTATAAAAGTTTTAAGACAATGCTGTATTGGGATGATGTACAATTATTATCAAGGCAAGCCTTGTTTGTGAATGGTTTACAACAAGAAATTCAATTTTTTATAAGTTAAATTGAAGAAATTATACATTCAACATTTAAGATTGGCTGTGGCTTTGCAATCATATAGATAATTTTTATATTTACCCTATTTGGGTTATATATATTAGCTCTCCGTAGCTATAAATTATGACGACATTGAAGTATGTCTGTTATACCTCTTTGGAGGATTTTTGGTTGATTTTTAAAGTTTTTGGATTTTGTTTATGTATATGACATAACACAATCGCTTCATTGGTTGAAGTACGTCTGTCATACCTCTTTGGAGGTTTTTATTGTCTAAGCTGTGTTCCGCTTTCCCCATGTCTGGCGGTGCCACGCGGCGAGTGGCATGACACAATCGCTTCATTGGTTGAAGTATATCTGTTATACCTCTTTGGAGGTTTTTTGATTTTGTTTATGTATATGACATGACACAATCGCTTCATTGGTTGAAGTACGTATGTTATACCTCTTTGGAGGTTTTTTGTTTATGTATATGACATGACATAATCGCTTCATTGGTTGAAGTACGTCTGTCATACCTCTTTGGAGGTTTTTTATTATCTAAGCTGTGTTCCGCTTCCCCCATGTTTGGCGGTGCCACGCGGCATGTGGCATACACATGCCGAGTGGCATGTGGCGGTATTTCGCGGACACAGCATAGTGTAGTTAAAATATTCTAAGAACTTTGTTATTTTCTATGCAAGAAGTTTTTAATTTTAAGACTTGTCTTTGTGAACATCTGTTCCCAGGGTTTACACTGTACAGTAGTCAGTTACAATTTAAACTTAGTTTGGAGTCTTTGTGAACATCTGTTCCCAGGGTTTACACTGTACAGTGGTCAGTTACAATTTAAATTTAGTTTGGACTATGAACATTGGATTTACCTGAAATGTTCCAATTTGATTAACTACACATTTTATTTTACACTATATATTGTTGAAGCCATGGCCAGCTTATTCCAATAAATATAAACTAGTAACATTTTGTTTTATTTGTAACCCATCTTAAATAATGGGATTTGTTCTACTAGGGAACAAATACTAATTATTTCAGGGGGTGGAAATCAGCGATTATTATGAACGTGTAATTCTAACGCATAACCTCTCTTTGCAGTGACCGCTATTTTTGTAAGTATCGATCTGTTTTTGTGTTCTGAAAATCGGTATTTAATTGTTATCTCCAAACTAACCCACCCACCCTCCCCTGTGTTTGTTGTATTTGAATTGTATTTGGTACCAGTGTCTTTGGTTTGTCGTGTATATATTTCAGTGAAAAGCATGAGGAGATGAGATGCCTAGTGGTCTGTCGTCGTCGTCATGGCTCCATCCAAATCTTGTCTGCGGTGGTATACATTGGTGCAATCTTTGGGGATACAGCTACAAGAAGTTTTCAAATACTACTTTTGACGGTGCAAGACTTTGTGGTATCGATGCATGAGGAGATGTGATGACTAGTGGTCTGTCGTCGTCGTCATGGCTTCATCCGGATCTCGTTTGCGGTGGATCACATTGGTGCAATCCTACAAGAAGTTTTCAAATACTACTATTGACTGTGCAAGACGTTGTGGTATCGGAACGTGAAGAACTTTAAAATCGTCTATGAACTTTGTGTCGCGGTATTTCGCGGACACAGCATAGTGTAGTTAAAATATTCTAAGAACTTTGTTATTTTCTATGCAAGAAGTTTTTAATTTTAAGACTTGTCTTTGTGAACATCTGTTCCCAGGGTTTACACTGTACAGTAGTCAGTTACAATTTAAACTTAGTTTGGAGTCTTTGTGAACATCTGTTCCCAGGGTTTACACTGTACAGTGGTCAGTTACAATTTAAATTTAGTTTGGACTATGAACATTGGATTTACCTGAAATGTTCCAATTTGATTAACTACACATTTTATTTTACACTATATATTGTTGAAGCCATGGCCAGCTTATTCCAATAAATATAAACTAGTAACATTTTGTTTTATTTGTAACCCATCTTAAATAATGTCTAATGAGCAAAATAATTAGATATAACCAATTGAAAGATTAAACAACTTAATTAACAGTATTTAAGAGAAAGTATATTTTCTAATGTTACCAACAAAGTGAATAATGTATAACTGCTTTTTTAAAGACCGATAACTTAATAGAATGATTTAACAATTAAGAATATGTTTAGTTAGTTGAATTTAACGTTGGTCTGGACTTAATCATAAATGCCACATAATGCTTATGCAATTATTGTTTTCCCCGTTTCGTCCACACCTTAATGACGCAACCACTTCACATTCCAATCACTGGTGAGGTATAAATAGGCCCGTGTTAACCATAATGATAATGCAATTATTGTTTCCCCGTTTCGTCCACACCTTAATGACGCAACAACTTCACAGTAACCCTGTCTCGATCCAATCACTGGTGAGGTATATTTTAGGCCCGTGTTAACCAAATAATAACCGAGTAGTTTGAGATTTTACGGCGCACCAACAGGACATAACATTCCAGGTCCAAGCTCCATTTGCGTCAGAATAAATCAATGTATCATGTAGAACCTTCCCACCTGCAGAACTGATTGTTGCAAATTCTGTTGTAATCACTCCATTTGCACTGAGGCCGCCAGCTTTGTTTTCTGCTACCACTATATATAACCGATTTTAAAGGTCAAACTACTTGACGTTTCTTAAGCTTAACACTTAGAGGTTTGGCGTGTGTAATATTAATCACACATTGTTATGTAGGTACTTCATGCTAATCCCGTTAATAAGCTTAAGCCGATTAGCTATTCGAAAATATGATCCTGTATGTAAGCATATTTAGTTTAAATTGAAACTCCAATACGAACACAGTTTCCATATAGTGAAGAAGGATTATTTTTTGCTCATTTTTTCCCCGATGAAAATGGTAGGTGTATCTTCGTGTAGCATATGTATCATCCACACAGTTATTAAAACTCATACGTATATCAAAACAATTACATTTAGTAATAAATGAGATATATATTTATATATTTCCATTGTCAATTCTCTGGTTCATTCTTTTGGTTGTATTTTTTTACACGTATTTAAATTATTTCTGACTATTCAACAATTACGGTACACAAATTTCAACGATTCTAAACTAATTGTCGAACCAGTATATGCAAGCTGTATTACACTTCCATATACGAGTGTGTTGTGTAAGATGTTGATGTATTGTTACTATGTACCTTGATACGGGAGTGGTCTTAAGGGACATTTTCTGTTGTGCATTACCATTCATAGCTTGAATAAAATATTGTTTCTTAACCTACTGACGACGAAGTATATATATAATTTACCTATTTCGAGAGCACCAAATTCAATGACAGCCATACATAAAATAAATTGAATTATGAAAACTTGGGGCAATGGCGCCAATGACCACAAACGAAATAAGTTCGGAGTCATCAGAATAGTGTATATATACTGATATCATCATTTGTATATGGTACCATATCCTTATTTGTATACGACACCATGTACATGCCATGCTGTCTTATTTTTAAGATTCATAGTGTTTGCAAAATTGTTTACATTATCCTTTCACTGAATGATCCGCGCATATTGCTAAAAAAACAACTTGTGTGAGTAATTAATTATTTGGTTAAATGGTAGTTTACGCCATTGTCATCACCTGCATTATTAATAATTAATTATTTGGTTAAATGGTAGTTTACGCCATTGTCATCACCTGCATTATTAATAATTAATTATTTGGTTAAATGGTAGTTTGCGCCATTGTCATCACATTTTCGGCTATATATGTCGGTCGATTTTTAGTGGTGGAGGCAGACCACACACATTTTCCTGGGTAGAGGCAGTCCTGTATACCTCCCGATATCCGTAAGAATCGACAGGCGGGTAGTTATACAGTACTGATTCTACCCATGAAAAACATGTAAAAAAACAACAAAAGGAAATATGCTTTACAAATAAAAAACAATTTTTTTTTTCTTAAGCAAGTGTTTTATTTTCTTTTTCAGACAACTAAATCAAAAAGTACCACAGAGAGGAAAGTTGATTTGGAAAACCCGATGATAGGAATAACAAAAGAAGTTATAAAAGTACAGAATTCCAGCACCAGTACAAGACGAGAATATCTGAGAATGAAGGCGGAACGAGGGTTGAGAGATATGGAAGAAACCCGTATAAGTGAAGAAAGAAAACCGTCCATTGCTGATCAGATGGCAATCATACCGGAAGAGGAGGAACCGGCAATTACGTCATTTCCGTTACCACAGACGGATTCAGTAGATGGGATATTCACTAATTCAAAAATGAAACAAGAGAATCATTTAGAAGCGAACAAACACACACACGGAGCAAAATTGTGTATGATTTCAGCAGTGCTTCACATGAAACGTATTGCACAGATGAAGCCGAAAACTTTTCAAAAGTTGAAGCAAAGTCCGCTTACAACACAGCAAGAAAAAGCACTCCGCCGTCGTAAAAATAAGTCCGAAGAGAATGGGTATGACAGTGAACCCGAAGGTGAACTAGCCTATCTAAATAAGTGCCGATATTTACGGGGTGTGAAAGAAGATTCAGAACTTACAATTGAAGATATTTTCAGCTAGAAGATATAAATAATTAAAAGCGGTGTTAATGAACCAGACACATTAGAAAACAATTATAAGGATTAAGTCTATGTCTTCATCCGATGTATTGGCAATCATGTGACGTTGAATAAGCCATATTTGCAATTGTGTACACATGGTAGTCTTGTTTTCAAGACAAACGTCTGGAACAGTTCTCCTAAAAAAACGTTTGACTTTGCCGAGATTCTGGTATCGTTTCTGATTGGCTGAGACAGAAACACCTGCTATCCAAGATATACAGAAAGGCAGAAAGACATTAAAGAAAGAGGGAAACTTCATCATTAAATAGGCGAACTAAATGCGGATGGTCAGAAAAATAATAAGTATGGTCACGTATTTCCGGTTTCAAATTTGTTTCTGCACAACGGTCAAGACGTTTGTATTTACAACCAAGCGTCGAAGAGGATCAAGACTGTTCACACGGATGATCTCATGAGTGCACTAGCAGCTATGTTAGATATAAAGCCCGTCTGGTTCCCGGGCACAAATAGCGCCACTCCTTATCCTGGTGGACGAGTATAATACTCCTACATTCATGTTCATTTGGTTATTTTTGTCATGCTCAAAAACTATATTGGTACCATCCTAATTGAACTATCTACGCTATATGACTCTTTGTGCTGGAGCGACTTTTTCTTCCGGAAAAATGTTTATGTATTTTCTGAATGTTTGTTATAATAAAATTATGAACTAGTTCGACACAATCGATCAACGCATGTGTTATAATGTTATTTTCCCCGTTTATGCGAGAACGTAAACAGTTTCGGAGTTTCACCAAGATTCATATGAGGATTGCAATTTGAGTTTAAAAACAATCGTAAAATAACCGACTTATGTGTTACATGATTGTTGCCCTTGATTCACGATTACGTACAATAGAATAATTCAGTTTGTTCAGATACACCTTTAGCGAATGGCATCCATTTTCTATTGTGGCTGATGTCTGCCATTTTGTCGTTTTGTTATTTCGCCGCGAAAACATGACAAAACGAAAAGACGACAGAATGAAAAGGCGAAACGACGACAAAACAAAAAGACGACAAATGCAGCGCGAAAAGACGACAAAACGAAAAGACAAAATAACGACAGAATGAAAAGACGACAGATTAGAAGCGAAAAGAGGACAAAAGGCTACACAAGTCATCTTTTCGCCTTTAAAATGTTATCTTTTTGTTCTGTCATTCTTTCATTCTGTCGTTCTGTCGTTTTTTCGCCCTAAATGTGACATCTTTTCGATTTGTCGTCTTTTCGTTCTATCGCTAACGAAAAAACGAACAGACGAAAAATGGCAGAAAGCAGCCCCCATAGATTTTGTTGGAAGTAATTGTATTTATCATGAATAATTTGGACGAGTTCGAAAACTAGCTAAATCAACGCTTGCGTTACAGAGATATGACCCTTGACAGCAATAAATAACCGAAGAGTACTTGAATAAATGATATTTGACTAAGTATATCAACCTATACGAATGTTTATACCACAAGAAGTAATAAATAGAGTATGGTCTCATCGAGTTATCGAGATGGGCGTAGCCCATCGATGTGTTTAACCAACCAACGAGATGAGACCATACTCTATTTGTTTTGTAGCATGTCTATTTCAACTGTCTGCCATGCTCTAACTTCCAATAACTGGTAGTTATTGTACTCCATTTATCCTGACAGGTGTTATTTTCAATTATACGATATACACCTGTGCGAATATAAAATGAATTTCAGTGAACATGCTACAACTTCCAATAGCTAGTAGTTGTTGTACACCATTTATTATGACAAATGTTATTGTCAATTAAACGAGTACAAAGGGAATTTCAGTGACTATGCTACAAGGTTGGATTAGTTTGACAGTGAGTAACTCTTAAAGAGATAAAGATCAAACAGGAAATGTAGCATTCACAGAACACTCCCAACCAATAACACGCAATGCGAACAAACAACATTTACAAGGTTAAACGGAGTGCATCAGCCCTTAAATTGTCAATTTAAAACGTGAAATAGTTGCTAGATATTGACTGAACATTAACAGATTCCTAAAATACAGTCGCTTTGCAATACATTGCGATTTATTTTACCGCCATATGTCTGGCACGTCACCATAGCTAGGAAATATCTTCTTCGTGTCGTTTGTTTGTATATGCTCGGAGTAATTTATGTTGGTGTTGTATGGCTCATTTAGTTTATTTTTATCAATTAAATACATAAATAATGTATTTGAACGATTCTGAAAATAATACCAATCCTGATGTACTGCCTTTAAACGGAAGCAAAGTACACGAGATAATACGTTAGGAAGTTGATTATGTCAAAATGAGAGTATTGCATTTTTTTGCGACAAAACTCGATAAATGTTTAATGGAATGAAACCATATTAATGGAATGCTTTTAAATTAAAGCCTTCAAAAATTTCGACAATACGTAACTCAACACATGCGTTACATAGATCTCCGTGGTCGAATGGAAAAGTTGCGTTGTAAACCTTCGCCTCTCACAGCTGCGGGTTCGAATCCCACTGGGAGCTCGACTTGTAAGTGAGGAAGTGTCGATTCTTACGAATGGCGGGAGGTGTACAGTACTGATTCTACCCAGGAAAATGGGGTGGTCTGCCTCCACCACAAAAAATCGACCGTCAAATATAACCTTACTTGTGTTGAAAATGACGTAAAACACCATACAAACAAACATAGGTAATGCCTCTTGATTCGGCACATTAAAATATTTCAGACTGCTAAGGACGTAAAGTCGGTGAACGGTATCTGTCTTACGACCGTAAGAATGCATGTAACAAAAGGATGTTGAATGATATGTTTTGCTTGTCTGTTTGGTGTTTAACGTCATTTTCCAGCACATTTTAGGCTATGTATGATGGTTGATTTTTAGTGGCGAAGGCCCGTATTCCTGGGAAGAACCAGTACGATATACCTCCCGCCATCCCTAAGAATGTTGAATGAGTTATATGATTATTTAAGATTTTCTGAGCAATAATGTTAGTAAATAACATCTGATTTTCATGAAACTCTGTATAAATGTGTATTTACCATAAAGATGTTGCCAAGGGTATTTGGCAATGAGCAAAAATGAATATTTACTTTTGAGTTATCTCACTTGATATATAGAGGATCTTACATGAGTGACTGAGTATTATTGATTTTAATAAACGAGTTGGATAAATGATAGGATACGGGGCTTTTGCCGAGTATCCTATCTTATTATCCAGCGAGTTTATTAAAGTCAATAATACACAGTCACGAATGTAAGATTCTGTTTATCACATAACACACCTTCGACTTGATAGTTTCACTTTAATTTTGTCAATTTTCCTTATATACGGCGACAATTGTTGTTTACATGACGTCGCTACGTTACGCCGTTGTAAATGCGTAATAATTAAGGCGTATGATATGCTATGAAAACAATTGGGATAAAATGTTTTACTGTATACAAACACAGTGATTCGGTCCTCATTTGCATCTGTAATACACTAGAGTATTACGAGAAATAAGTCATGGCTTTGTTGCTCTCCCAGAAGCCATGTTATGTGATATATCGAAATAGGTGAGGTTTAGTTTGATTGCGCAATAACTTAAAGCAGCTATCCCGCCAACAGCAACCAAAATGTACAACATATGTCATGTTAATGGATTTTGAAATTTCTACATTTGCTTTGACAATAATCTATTTAAAAGAGTGATAAGAATGATCTTAGGTATTGCTTAGATATTCATCAAAATGGATTTGCTTCAATTACAATAACATCTTTGAGAACGAGCAAAATGGGTATATGCGTTGTATACATATTGTCCTTGACTAAGTGATATAAGTGAATATATAGAGAATAATAAATGGGTATTTTCATATACTGGGAACAATATTTAAGGACTCCAAATTTACTCCTATCGTATATAGATACAAATGGAGTTGTGGGAGGACAAGTCCGATGGAATGTCAATTTCTAGTCCATGCACCATGTGCATCCATGCATGCACGACATCTCCGTGGCATGCTTGATATCAAACGGCGGATTGTCTCCCTTGGAATTATCCGCCATTCGTCCTGCAAGGCTTGCCCCAGCTGTTGCAAATTGTTCACCCTTGGCCGTCTGTTGCGAACCCTGCACCCCAAAACATCCCAAAGATGTTTGATGGGGGACATGTCTCGAGACTTATCGGGCCAGGACAACGTTGGCACACCTTGCTGCCTCAGAAAGTCGACGGCAACGCGAGCCCTGTGAGGACGTGCGTTATCATCCTGGTACTCAAAGTTCCGCCCTACACGCTAAGCAAAGGGAAGGGCCGTCGGGCGTAAAATGGCATCCACATAACGTTGACCTGTCATGTTTCCTTGGACCACTGTCAAATCCGTTCTGTTGTCGCAGGTTATGCCTTCCCAGACCATGATGCTGCCACCTCCGTACCTATCGTGCTCTTGGACTGCCAAAGGATGGTAACGCTCACCACGTCTTCTCCAAACACGCAAACTCGCATCTGTAAAGCATACACAGAACCGCGATTCATCGGAGAACATGGTGTATCTCCAATGACGGAGCTGACGATCTCAAAATTGGTGTGCCCACTGATTCCTGAGACGCTTGTGTGCTCTAGTGAGACAAACTCCTTTAAAAGGACGCCGCGATTATAATCCCGCACTTTTCAGTCTGTTTCGCATGGTTGGCTTTGACAATTAGATACCCGTGGCAGCTCTGAAGTTATCCCCTTAATTCTGGTGCAGAAATGAACCTATTGCGAAAAAGCGGTGGTTCGGATGTAACGGTCCTTCAGGGGGGTTGTCTTTCGTGGCCTTTCCCTACCACCTCTAATCTTGACCCCACCCGTTTGTTGATAACGGGTAACCAGTCTAGAAATGACACTTTTTGATTTTCCAAAGTGTCTTGAGATTGGCACGCAGTTTTTCATTTTCGCTCATGAACACCCTTGCCACCATTTTGGAACGTTTCACACCCTCAGTGTGACATGTGGCTGTACCCTTGAGAGGTACGTGCAAGTAACCAGGATGTGCCATCCTGAACAACATGATCTGCACGTGCATTAGGTTTGTTGTCATTATTCGTTAGATATCCGAATTATAACAGAGCCGCCCATGGCCATATCAATCCGAATGTGCATACTCGAATGTGAGACACCATAACGTTGTTATGGTGTCTCACATTCGAGTATGCACATTCGGATTGATATGGCGAGGGCCTAATATAGGGTGCCATATTTCTCATATACTACATCTTTGTTGATATGTCAGCTTCAGCTCACTAACTACACTGTTTCCCAGGGAGAAAAAATATATTAATAGATCTAGTCCATTTTGATATGTTCATGTCCGTCGCGAAAGTGGCAGGTACACAACATGTTTTGTTTTTTTAATTGATTGAAAATGAATGCCATTGAATTTGAAATTTTTTAGTCAAGAAAAATGAATGATCATAAGTGGTAATTCCACGGATAATGATTATAATGCCAACAATCTGGCGTGGAAACAGGATGGAAGCAACACATGAAACGCAGACGATAAGCCATACGCGTGACAAATCGTATACAATCGTAACTAATCGGTCATTTCCGTATCACTCCGGTAAAAGGATCGTCATGAACATTCGGTTATTTCCGTGATATGACATGTTTTACCCTTTATTTCACCCGTGTGATATAGAGTTTAATAACCAGTGTTTTTGAGATACGGGAAATATCACCCGAGGTAGAAAAATGGCCTCGAAATAAGAACGAGTGCGGAGCACGAGAAAAATGGCCTCGATATAAGAACGAGTGCGGAGCACGAGTTCTTATATCGGGGCCATTTTTCTACCGAGGGAGGTATTTTAAGTATCTCAAAAACACTGGTTATTAAACTATATACTACATACTTTAAAATGATATTTTATTAATATTTCTAATGATTCACGCCTTTTCACACCAGTTTGCACGAGAACGCCAAGACGACGTTACGTCATACCAAGACGACGTTACGTCATACAAACAAAACAAGTGGAACCGGAACTCTTCGTTAATTTCCGTAATCGTTATTCCCTGGTGGCGGAATCTGACGACGACGTCCGTAAAACAATCGGAACGTCATTCCCGTCACTGACCGAAAAGGCCGACCAATTTCCGTACTGGGAAATATCTCCCCAGTAGAGCAAACGAGCAGATATAGCTTTTCTATTCCCAGTATTTCCTATACATATCACAGACAAATATGTAATATAATAGGATTATTACTAGAGTAACGTGTTCTGGAAGCTTGTATCATCTCTCGTAGGTAAATGCCAGATCAGAATCACACTCGAGGCCTCGTAGGTAAATGCCAGATCAGGATCACACTCGAGGCCGCCTCGAGTGTGATCCTGATCTGGCATTTACCTACGAGAGGTGATACAAGCTTCCAGAACACGTTACTCTAGTAATGATCTTTTTATTATATACCTCTGACACATCATTAACATAGAAATATTTGCATTGCTATTGCATACACATTCAATAAAGCATATTATTTCTCGATAAAGTGCAGCGGGCAAATGTACGTAGTGTTAAGTTGTTGGTGTTCATGGTCTGACCTACTTGTTTTGTTTGTATGACGTAACGTCGTCTTGACGTTGTCGCGCATAGTGGGGTAAAACTTGCTTGAATCATTGGAAAAACCGCTGTTTTATTTTTAGTAAGATGGTGATACTAATTCTTTTTTTACTAGCATAGTGATAACCTGTAGTGTGATACAGGTTGTTGTATTCCACTGTAAGAAAATGAAGGTAGGCCTACTATGTATATATTATTGATAGGTATATAATAAAAAGCTTTATTGCCCGGCAACGAAATCTTGCTGGGTCAATGTCGTATATCGTATACTAAAAAAAACATATTTATAGGCAAGTATATGACAAAAGCTTTTTAAAACACTATTTTAATAATTGGTATATGTCTTTTACCAAATTTGGCTATAATCTTTTTCAAGGATTTTGACAATGAGCATACTCAAGCCGTACATTGCTGCAGAGTTAAGGACCATGCTCATTTAGAAATCTGTGACATTTGGCTTTTGTTTGACAGTCACGTGAGCGATATGGTGTAATCTTGCGGATAAAACTCAAATGTTCAAAATCAAAACATGTCTGGTCTTCTTTGTTTTCTTGTTAATCCGACGAAGGGACGCAGTTTCAAGCATTTACATTACCATCTCGACTTAAAAATCCATTATCGTTTTGACTTTAAAATAAGCTTGCTTGCAAATAATTAAAGTAAACTTAATAACATGTATAGTGTTACGGGTTTTTTTTATTAGTTATTCTATAGATTATTGCTGCAAGAAAATCAGCAATTAGTAATAAGCAAAAACAATTTGCCTTGAGCAATTCAGATAATTAGGACAACATGCAATGCTAAACAAAATGCGCATTCTATCAAATGTGCGAGGAGTTAATCACCCGTACAACCGGTCACCCGTACAACCGGTAATCTCGATGACGGTCAGCTCGCACGATAACAGTTCGCAGATGTTCTACCATTGCTTGAATGGGTAAGAATTTGTATAAGTTTAAATTCGGGGTGCAATTTATTCACTAATATCATTGTGTAGGTTTGTAGCTAAATGTTGGTAAATTTTGATATTGATTATTTTACTTTTAAGGGTTTTATCGCGAGCTGCAATGCAAATGCTTAGATGTATCAATATGATAAAAATGTTGACATTCCCTCGTATTAATGCATCTCTTTGATGATTTTTGTTTTGTTTCAAATCATGCAGTAACACATCAATTTTAGCATCGGTTGTATAAAATATCAAGTCTGTACGTCCAAGAACAAATGATATATTGGCTTCTGACAAAGTCGTGGTAAAACAGTTTGGCTCTCCTTCTTTACAGTTTATTTCCTATAATGCTATCACGGATACTAGTTAGGGGCTATCACGATAAAATGTAAAATAATGTATTGTGTATTGCCAACAAAAGCTCGGTCTTTAATAAAATTGCTGAAATATTAGACTATTTTAGTCCCATAAACGTAATTAAATTCCAGAAACGTAAAGTTATATTCCGAATTTGTTTATTTGATATATATATGCATGGGCTTGGCGTGACAGCAATTTTTCATGTAGCTTCAAACATGGTAGGTTAATCTTTCCATTGAAAACAAACGTGCGGAACAAATATTATGGAGGCTGATTTTTTTGACCGAGCAGAACTTAAAACAGAAAAGTCTGGTTGTACCTATATCACGTGATCTTGAAAACACAGGAGATTTAATCTATTTAGGGTCAACGCCCGAATTTTTTTATCAACCTGACACTTAATATACATCTGCTATCAGGGTTCTTCAGGAATACGTTTGGCGGTAGTTTAACATATTTTATGGATACCATTTAGATATTGAACCCTTGGCCAAACCAAGGGCGGACCCAACGCGACCCCGTTAAACCGAAACGCATAGTTTTCAAATGTCACGACCCCGCGAAGCACACCACTCAGATACATTGGAATCCGGATCCACAACTAAAAACTATGCTAAGAAAAGTAAAAGCATGTCGAATTTTAGTGGGGGTTGAGGGCGGGATAGTGGGTAGCAACTGAAATTGTTTTTAAAATCCGAGCAAGGCATGATCACACACGGCAGCATTGAACGCAAATCTGGTTTCAGTATATACAAGCCAGGTTTTACGCATGCGTAAAAAAGCTGCCGATAAGTAAATAAAATTGACTGTGGGCCTGTGAACTGATAGGAATGCAAATAATTATTCGTATATAATTAATGAAAATCTGAGAGTTATCAAGCTGAAATAAGTGTTGCTGTTTTTATCAAAAGCAATAACTACGCAATGGATGCGTCAATAGTGTTCACTGTGAAACTTGGTCAAGGTCTTATTGATATAATCCTTAATGATAGTTAAACATAATTAAAAACACAATTTTTTTAACGTTTCGGTTTGACAGCCTCCATCAGATTTTTTTTAATTTTCTGATATAATCATTCAAATGCAAATTAATAAAAAATCAAATATCATTTTATGTGACAGTGTGGACAAGCTGATTTGCTTCTTCTTCGCTTCTTTTTGGCATTATAAATAAAACCGATATAACGCTAAACTTTGTCGTTATATATTCATGGATTCAATAAATTTCATGGATCTTCATCCATGAAAATACTTGTAAAGAGTTGCACTTATTCCATTCCAATACTTTCATTCAGTTGCACTTACGATTTCATTCTGCTCCGTAAACATCCCGGACACATAAAGATCCCGGAAACATTGCCGCATTCTAAACGTCAAATCTACAGGCGAAACGGTAACATTTGAACGTTCCAAAATATGTGTTTATACCATTCAAGTATTTTAGACGAGTTCTGTAAGAATTCAAGTTGTAAAGTATGCGTATCGCCAACTACATGAATCACAGTCTGTTAACCATAGACAAATACAAAACACATATAAGGATCTGAATAATGCCAACAGAACACAATCAAGAATAGTAGGAGCTCCAATGCTTAAAAAAGTACTAAATCGTTGTTTGTTCAAATAAGATATGTTCGCCTGAAAATGTTTCCCTAAATGGCATAGGAAATCTTGACCAGTGGCAGGAATGCAAAAGGAGATTTAGATCGTTTTAAACATAAAACGATTCGTTTAATATATCAACACCAATCATACTTTTTGTAATCGTGCATGTTGTGTATATATTGGCTAGATACATATTGGCTCGATAGTCGTTCCCGATTGAGCATCGATTGCGTCAATGGATGTTTGACGCGTCAGACATATAAACAACCGATGACGCCGTCCAATAAAATGGAAGTACTCAGTGAATTGAAACTAGTTGACACCTCCCACTCGCCTACAAGTCTCACGTGACAACAATCGATATCATAACATTACACAAACTCCCCGCAGTGGTTAATTCCCCTTTCTGTTACAGTAATCACTGCCACCACACACATTTATAGCTGAAATCCAGCTAAGTTTAATTTTTTGGTTAAATGTTTTTTAGGCCAATATTTCAACTTGCTTTGTTCATAATATAGGAAAATATTGTGAAAAACGGTATCTGGGTACAAAAATAATTTATATATATAAAAAAATCAATTTTAGCGAACATGCACACCGATTACTAAGTTACAGTACTTGTAAACAAACAAACATGTTTTCCGTTGAGAACATTACGAAAGCTGTGCGTAAATTTAATAAAGAGATTACACCCAAGCCAAAACCAGGTTGAATGTTTTGAAAATCTTCTCGAAGGTGATGATCGATGTTATTGTCAATTGTCTGTTGGTTACGGCAAGAGTTTACTGTACCAAGCATTACCTAGTGTATCGCCATTTTTTGTAATCACATGACCTCAGCTATCGTCACGTATTTGTGTGGTGGCAGGGATTAGTGGCTACAATATCTGCGCGGAGGTTGAACATAACACTGAGTACAATTCACCTTTTCGCTATATTATATAGATGCTGTGGATTGTGAAAATAACTTCGTACTTCCCAGCAGTGATGGAACTTACTACTTTCAAAATAGCATATTCAAGGTATATCTCTCGAGCAATTCTACTGTGATGCTTGCTGGTTTATATGCCTAAAGCACATCTCCGCCGGATTCAAATCGAGATTTATTTCACACTCGTGTTTACATTCAGCCAACGAGTAAGGGGCGGCGTTGAGCACGCGATGACATTGCGTCAGTATGAACGTAATTCCATGCTCAATCGTGAACGCCTGTATAAATATGTTCACAACTACAATCCCATATAAAATATCTGGGTCACCTTTCAATCAAAACACGAATGACTTTAACAAAAGAACACCACCATAATTACTGTTATCATTGTTAGCCATCTGAGCACCAAAACTTTCATCGGTGGTAGCATGAACTGTAAAGAAGGATAGCCAAATTGCTTTACCACGAACTTTTTGGAAGCCAGTATAAAGTTTATTTGTGGACGTAAAGACTTTGGGTTTTGCACAAATGACCCTAAACTATTGATGTTTTAATGCGTAATGTGAAACTAAGCTAAAAGCATCAAAGAGATACAATATATGTTCAAATCTAAAATTTCGCATTTCGGAAAGCATTAAAAAAAAAAACCTTAACATAAATTATTCCTGCTCAAATTCTACCAACGTGCACTTTAAGCATTTAGCAACAAGACCAATCAGTGATACTCATAAATAAAGTACATCCTAAATTTAAATAACAAAAAAACGCTTACCCATTCAACAAATGGCAGGAAATCTGCGAAGTGTTATCGTGTGTGCTGACCGTCATCAAGATTGCCGGTTGTACGGTGTGTTAATGTTTATGGAAACTAATTTCCCGTCAATATCACGTTTAAACGTTTGTTTCTCAGTTTTATGCAATGTACTATCTTCAATTCTGAAAGTTATTAAAAAGATTTTACCGTGTCGTCCATGATAGTTGCCGTAATATCCATGTTTACTCAAGTATGTGGTTCAACCGCTCAATTTCTACTTAACTAACACAAGCTTCACACATCGTGCGTGGGTCACTGTGTGTGTAACTGAACTTTCTTTTTTATAAATTGGATCAGGTAAATAAGTATGTAATTTTTTTCTACGGAAGCGTTAATGGGCCTCCACTTGCTAAATATATATATGGATTGCCGACAAATCTATGTCGATATGACGTGAAACGTTGCATGTTTTCGATAAAACAAATATAGATATTCCACCAAAAAGTCGACAATTCAACATTATGTCTTTCACATTGGCGGAAACTTTAAATGATATTGTATTATTTTGACCAAATATGATCAGTTATAGTTATATGGTGAACGACGCCTTCTTTAACGAGTTTAATGCTTGTGCTTATGTAAATATGGATATAAAAATCGAACAGGAAAAGCAGCATTCAAGGACAACAGTCAACCACAAACACACACAGAAACAAAGAACAACTTTAAAGATGAACAAAATGCAAAATTAGACATCATAAACACAAAAGGGTTCACAATAGGGCTACCGCCTTGGAACGGTCAGTGGCAAAAAAGGCCGATGGGGTTTAAACCAGGCTCTAGGGTGCACCAAACCTCTCACTTACCATACTGTCATCCCAATAAAACGGGACAGTGTAAATAAAGAAATCCCCGCCATGAACTATTCTCTAACCAAAAAGGCAGCATTTAAATCAATGGGAACCATCTTAAAGTTACTCTAGCTGTCTGTATATGCTAGCGGACTTGAATCTAAAGCAAATGGGAGGGATTGTACCCATGGTGTACTACCAAATTCAAGCTGGTGAAACATGGCAGTAAACTCGTATAAGGAGAGAAACGTATACCAAGTCACCATTTTTAACCTTTGTAACAACATTGATATAAAACAAATCACTGTTCTAATCACTGAAAAATCACTGTTCTAATCATTGAAAAATAGTTCGTTCAACACGGGATTCGAATCCGAAATGTACCTTACCATTATGCCACAGGGCCAACTGATAACCTACTTTTCGTTATAACTATATATTCGTTTGACTTGGGTTATTTCTCAGTGTTATTTCAACAAAACAAACACAGTATATTTTCAGTGTATACTATTCTAATATTCTAATTTTTTCGAAGGTCTTTGATGTACGTACGCACTTAAAAATGCATTTCATTACACACACAAAATGACCAAAGAAGAACATCTACCACGCTAACAGTATATCGATAAAAATAACGCTAGTGATCAAGTGACTGGATTAGCCCTGTGTTAAAGCGTAGAGATTGTCAATCCGAAAGTCATGGGTTCGAAACTCATATAAAGGCTAAGCAGTACTTTCATGAGCAACATGAGCACTAGAAGAAATTGCAACACTATAAAGTTCAGCATTGAACTCACAGCTTCAAGTAGACACACACGCACGCGCGCATGCTCGCACACACGCACACACGCACACAAACACACAAACACCCGCACACGCACAGCACCGATATCACAACACCGATTTCAAAAATATTGCAATATCTCGAAAATATTAAGTCGAATATTTTAAAATATTGCTTCATCGCGACTTAATCTTATCGACTTATAAAAACAATTCTCAGTCAAACACAGCAAGCAATGCGAGATCAAATTATTTTCTTTATCGTTATAGAATAATACAAATAAAACAAATATGTTGAATTGTTTACCATTGGTTAAATGGTCCGGGTGAAACCCCTGCAGCCCTAAACTGCCTGTGGTTGAATTTCATGAATTTTAGTTTAGATGTCTAGAGCCCTAATCAACGTGTAAAATGTTTTACCCTCACGCCCACCCCACCCTCATGTAGCTTTATTTACAACATAACGTCATGCAAACGTTGACTTTTATTTGCTTGAAAAAACGGACGAATTACAGTCGGCTAATCGCTAGTGTACACTTTAATCGGCCTAATCTGCCCAGACCTGATCTGCAAGTAAGACATTAACCCTGCAATCATGAGTGTGAATGCGGGGACCAGTAGACTATACTGCGTACCGGGTACCAGTCTACTTGGTCCTACCGAATACACAAGGTATAAGGTTGACCTGAAAAATAAATTTGAAACCGACTACCGAAGGAGGGTTGCTTGACTATTAAGACATATACATCATACAATTTTGGCAGGCCGAGACTAGAATACACGTAACATAGTGCAGCGAAGAAATCAGAAGCAGGCGGATGACCGAGGCTAATTTCTTCCTGTGTAACTTAGATTTAATTAAAACATTTGCATTAACTCTATTTGTTTTATCTTTTTTTAGGTAATCGGCAAAGTGAGCATAGCTTGAAATAAATATCCCGTTTAAATCTGATAATACTCATTACGTCGAGTGCCTTTATATTGATATATTTGTTATTATATTTATTTAAAGGCGATATGAAGAAAATAAAACTTGCCATCAGTGCTGAGTTCACAAGATCATCCATGGTATGTTCACCGCCGTGACAACCACGGTTAATAAAGCATGGTTCAATTGCTCATCAAATTCTACTTAAATAACTCGAGCTTCACATAGCGTGTAACGTGCGTAACTGGCAAGTGTATGCTTAATAAAATAGTGTCAATATATGATACTAATTATAAATATTAAAATTATATAGTTTTGCATGAATAAGATCGTTTTGATAATGAGCAAGGTGTAGAAGGCCATGGTGTCCGCGCCGGACATGCTGGTCCGCTTATGGACTAGGCGTAGGAGGCCATGGTGTCGGCAAGGTCAGTGTGTCCGCAGGGGGCGTCTCAACGTTATGTGTTCGCGTGTAAGGTGACATTATAACGTATTGGGTGGAGGCATACTGACTGAATTGAATTGAATCTTGTTTAACGGCTCATTAACACAGTACAAGTTATTTATAGCCGCCCAGAGAGAGAGGAGGTGGTATTAATGCTTAGTGAATGGTGAAATAATGACTAAATCAGGAAATTGAAATGAATTGAATTTATAGCGGTTCATCAACATATTATAAGTTATTTAGAGCCGCCCCAGAGAAAGTTGAATGTATTATTATAACTTACAGAGTGTGGGGAATTGAAATGAATTGAACTGAATATTTTTCAACACCTCATCAACACATTATAGGTTATTTAGAGCTATCTCATAGGAAAGGGAATTATTGAATGATAAAATAATGACTTAATACTAGTAATCGAATCAAATTGAACTGAACCTTATTTAACGGCTCGTCAACACATTATAGGTTAATTAGGGCCGCCCCAGAGAAAGATGATTTTGGGTTACTGAGTGGTGAACTATTGACTAAATAAGTAAATTGAATTGAATTGAACATTTTTTAAAGGCTCATCAACACATAATAGGACATTTAGAGCCGCCCCAACTGATGTTTATACCCCCAGAGACGTAACCACAAAAATACATATGTTTACAGCAAATAATCACGTCATGGATAAAAAATAACAAATGATAATAAAATAAACATTGGCAAAGAAATAATCTGGAATAATACAAATACAAATTGTAGGAAAAACCCTGTTTCATAATACATGGTTTAATAAAGGAATAAAATACATAGAACAAATATATGATTACAGGAAGAGATGTCTATACATTTGTAGAATTTAATGAACTTTATGACATACCAGTTACAGATTTTCTCAAATTTAACAAACTTATTTCAGTTATTTCGAAACAGCGGAACGATTGTCTTAAAATTGAACAAATTAATACCGAACTTTTACTAAATAAAAAGTTAGAAAAATTAAACTTCAGAAAAGGCAACCAAGTTTCTTTACAACTTCCAAATAACAAAGAAACAATACAGAAAATAAACATCAACAAAAATGGAGAAATACGTTTAACAAACCCGATCTTAATTGAAATAAAATATGCACAAATCCGTTTATATCCACAATAGACTCCAAAGTAAGAAATGTTCAATATAAATATTTAATGCGAATTATCCCAACAAATAAAACGTTGATGAAAATACAAGTTGGCATGCTCAAACCTTTGTAACTTTTGCAATATGAACATTGAAACATTAAACCACTTATTTTGGACGTGTATGCATGCGCAAAAGTTCTGGCTAGATCTTACGATACTCTTAAAAACTGTGAACGTTAATTTAAATTTAAATTAAGAAACAATATCATTTTGTTTTACTGATTCGACAGTTGTAACAAACTATATAATTGTATTAGCAAAATATTTTATATTCGTCAACAACTTTCAAAACACAGATCCTTATTATATATTTTTTAAACAATATCTGTATAAACACATAATGTTAGCAATCGAGGAAGAAATAGCGCTTAAACAGGATAAATTAGAACAACATGTTAAAAAATGGAGAGTCTTTCTCCAACAGAATATTTAAAATGATACGAATTGGAAAAGATACAGAACTCT
>JAWPHD010012710.1:37500-65000 GCA_037043455.1 Cyrtodaria siliqua
TAGAGACTCTTTTTTCCTTACCTTGCTACTATTTACATTGAATTGTGTTTAAATTGCCATTCCGCCATAATGACATTATTAACATGCATTGACTATGTTGATGCCATTGCTGTTTGCTTAATATGTAAACCTTGGTGAAATAAAGAAAGACTTCTCCATAACAATATGATCTAAACGTATCACTGTGATTAATACCCCTGCAACACCACTTTCAATTGCAAACATTGCATATAAAGAGACAAATTTGACTCATTTAACCTCTGACTTTTAAATAAGTTTCATAAAGATTGAATTATAAAATAATAAACAATGGTCTTTTGGAATTTTTTTACAATAAAAGGGCCATAACTCCCGCGCTACCAGTGGGATCTGGGGAAAAAAGTAATAATTATGAAAAAAAATAAAACATGTTAATATCAATAAAAGCTTAAACAAGTTGCCTAGTTCATATCCATTCATATACTTCTCCCACCCCACCCATTTTTATTTATTTATTTTTATATTTTTTAATTATTTGTTTTTATTTTAAAAAAAATATAAAAATAAATAAATAAAAATGGGTGGGGTGGGAGAAGTATATGAATGGATATGAACCAGGCAACTTGTTTAAGATTTTATTGATATTAACATTTTAAACAAATTTGGTAAAAATCAGATAAAAAGTGAAGTATCTACAGGTTTAACAAAGGAAAACTCCAATATAGCATTTTTCAATAAACCAAGAGCTCATATACTCTGTCATACTAACAAGAACTAGCTGGTTTTCAAACTTGTCCAAGATTTCATTGATATCCGGCGATTTGCACAACTAGACATCATACTGATGCTTCCTGCCTAATTTCGTATAAATCAAACAAGCCGTTTAGGAGGAGTAGCGCCGACAAGAAATGTCAAAGAGCCATAAGTCCGTCAAAAATCAGCAAACCGGAACAAAAGCGCAATATGCACAACTAGACATATTACCGATGCTTCCTGCCAAGTGTCGTCGAAATCCAACAAGGGATATAGGAGGAGTAGCGCCGACAAGAAATTTAAAGTAAAAATGTCAACGGGCCGTAACTCTGTCAACAATCAACGAACCAGACAAAAAACGCAATATGCACAACTAGACATCACATCAATGCTTCTTGCTAAGTTTCGTCAAATCCAACATGCCGTTTTAGGCATATCACAACCCTCATTTTATGGAGATGTGGTCTATAAACTTCGAAAGTTAAAGGGGTCTGACGGGTTTCCTGACCGCTTTACAAATTTAATCAGGGAGTTCGCCAGAAAAGGATATAAACCTTTGGTTTTACAGCGCACTGCATGTTTAGTGATTGACCCCTCTACAGTCAGTCATTACGCTTCACTTTTCACTTGTGCGATGACTGGACTACCTCTTGGGACTCTATGATTGTACCTACTGAAACCCCAACTAAGGGAGGTGGGTGCATGAGCTTTCGTCCCTCGGGTTTTCTGGTCGTACCTTAGATTGGTTTTCTCTTTAGCTGCAGCTACTATGGTTGTTCAGTACGATTCTGGATACATCCTGAGATGTTTATTATTTTGTATGTGTTTCTTTAGTTAGTTTCTCAGGATGTGGACTTTATTGTTAGAGAATTCCTTTTGATGGGATGTAGTTTTGTTTACACTGTCTTGTCTATTTGGGCGTTGAAGACATGATAATAGCGAGGATTGTGCGCATATAAAATCGGTTCAAGCTAACCAGTAGGCCTTATTGCCTACTGACCGTTCCAAGTCGGTAACCCTGTCTTCACCACCCTTTCTGTTGTTTTTTGTCTCTTTCATTGTATTTTCACGTCCTTGTTTGCAGTACAGTGTGGACCTACGATGCCATTGCGCTCGGACGCTGTGGTTTCTATAGGACCCTATATCTCATTTTTAAAAGAAAAGCAAAATAAATAAAATAATAATAATAATAAACGAAATGTGGCCTGTATCGTGTTAACAGCTTGTAAAACTGCATTTTTTTGCTAATTCAGAGGCCATAACTCTGGTGTTACTGGTCTGATCTTGCCATTATCCAACTCGTCCGAGATCTTATTGTCATATGCAATATATACAAGTTTAGATAAGATTGCTCAAGACGTGTGGCCTCTATCGCGTAAAAAATATGAAAAAACTGTATGTTTGCAAATTCAGGGGCCATATCTCTAGTGTTACTGGTCCGATGTGGCCCATAATCGAACTTGTCCGAGAGCTTATGGTCATAAACGATATGTGCAAGTTTGGTTAAGATTGCTCAATTAATGTGGCCTCTATCGTGTAAACAAGCTAAATGCGGACGAAGAGTAGTCACAATAGCTCACACTTACGCACTTCGTGCTCAGGTGAGATAAATGTTATAATGTTATGTTATGTGGCTACCCCTACCCCTACCTCCCTACACACACCCCACTCCAGTTATTCTCCTATCATTTAATATCTTGAATCACAGATAATGAATACCATTTTTCTTTCTCTTTTCTCAATTGTTATGTTTTCTACTATAATAATAATAATTGTTTAAAAAATACTGAACATGAGAGAAAGAAAAATGACAGGTTCATAATAAATTATGTGTTGATCTGCTATTTGAAATATACCAACATTTTATTATTTATGTAAAGTGTGAAGAGGTGTGGTTCTCTCCGACCCTCTCACACATATGACAGGGAGAATAAACGGGCCAACGGGTGATTAAAAAAAAACATCATAGATTTCAAAGGACCATTCTGCCATCAGTGAAAAACAGTAACACAACATGTCTATGACTAGTTACTTTACAAAACATTTACCAAGGGCAAGAAACATCACTGTATGTGTTATTTAACTTGTACCCAAAAACACATATAGACTGTTACAATCATCATCGTTTGACTAATGCAAAAACTGCAACAAAAAAAACGCAACACATTATGTATAGTCACAATCATAAATGTTAGTATAACTATTTTCTTAATAAAACGTTGATAAAATACGATACTGTGTCTTTTATGATTAGAGGGTTGCAGTCCCCCAAATTCATGTTCATTGTGTCACCTTCGTCATGCTCAGTAAATACGATAGTCTTATTCAACCCTTATATAGAGTTAGGGTGTCAATCGAGTGATGGCAAACAACTTGGAAAGAAAAAGCCACCATGGCTCCAATGTAAATGGAGTTTATATAACAGAATTTGCAGCAAATCTTCAGTTCTGCAGGTGAGAGGGTTCTAGAATTAGTATTAAACAAAAATATCGAAATCGAAATCGAAAAAAATAAATATCGATTGTTAATAACAGAAAGATATAGCATAAACAGCATTAAAACAAATGATTAGAAATGCTCTATATGCACTTATCCAAACATATACAAAACGCGTCCAAGTGCAAACTATACTACAATGTTTTAAAACTCTATTAAAGGATATGCCATATGTGTACAGTTACTATGACACTAGGTTTATATATTCAACAGCTCACGATCATGTGGAATGGCACGGTTTATAAGACAATTTTTAAATCAATGTTTCATGATCGCGTTCGGCTTGATAATTATATTAGAAGTAAACAATAATGCAAAAAATTAACAAGATAATGTAAATCCTGATCTGATTTGTACACAACAATAATGTGATATAAATGTGTAGTAGTATAAAATGTCAACATATCTAAATCTCTTACACAAAAACGATAAACATGAGTAGAATATGTCAATATATCTTACACAATGATATACATGTGTAGCAGTAGAACATATCAATTTATCTTAAACAAGGATATACATTTGTATCAGTAGAACATATTAATATATCTTAAACAAGGATATGCATTTGTATCAGTAGAACATGTCAATATATCTTACACAAGGATTTACATGTGCAGCAGTAAGAAATGTCAATATATCTTACATGTGTAGCAGTAGGGCATGTCGATATATCTTACACATTGGTACACACGTGTAGCAAAAGAACATGTCAATATATGTTACATGTGTAGCAGTAGAACATGTCAATTTATCTTACACATTGGTATGTATATACACGTGTAGCAATATAACAATAAGGCATGTCAATATATTTTACATGTGTAGCAGTAGAACAGGTCAATATCTCTTACGTGTGTAGCAGTAGGACATGTCAATATATCTTACACAATGATATACTTGTGTAGCAGTATTTCTTGCATACCGGAAAAGGATATCCGTCATTTTACCGGGGCTAGATATTTCCATCTCACCCTAGGGTCAAGATAAAATTCACGCAAAACGTCAATAGCTGGCGGCGTCAACGCACAACATGTCTCTGATATGCAAGAAAAAGAATATATCATGGGTATTATGTTCAGATAGGGAATTCCAACCCTCGGTATAAGTGTTTTAATCGGAACCTCGGCAGAGCCTCGGTTCCGATAAAAACACGTATACCTCGGGTTGGAATTCCCTATCTTCACCTGATACCCATGGAAGATGCTTATAATCTTACACAATGTCATACATGTGTAGCAGTAGGACATGTCAATATATCTTCCATGTGCAGCAGTAGAATATGTCAATTTATCTTACACAATGATATACATGTGTAGCAGTAGAACGTGTCAATATATCTTACATGTGTAGCAGTAGAACATGTCAATGTATCTTACACATTGGTATAAACGTGTAGCAATAGAACATGTCAATATATCTTACATGTGTAGCAGTAGAAGGAGTCAATATATCTTACATGTGTAGCAGTAGAACATGTCAATTTATCTTACATGTGTAGCAGTAGAACATGTCAATGTATCTTACACATTGGTATAAACGTGTAGCAATAGAACATGTCAATATATCTTACATGTGTAGCAGTAGAAGGTGTCAATATATCTTACATGTGTAGCAGTAGAACATGTCAATTTGTCTTACATGTGTAGCAGTAGAACATGTCAATGTATCTTACACATTGGTATAAACGTGAAGCAATAGAACATGTCAATATATCTTACATGTGTAGCAGTAGAAGGTGTCAATTTATCTTACATGTGTAGCAGTAGAACATGTCAATTTATCTTACACAATGATATACATGTGTAGCAGTAGGACATGTCAATTTATCTTACACAATGATATATATGTGTAGCAGTAGGACATGTCAATTTATCTTACACAATGATATACATGTGTAGCAGTAGGACATGTCAATTTATCTTACACAATGATATACATGTGTAGCAGTAGGACATGTCAATATATCTTACATGTGTAGCAATAGAACATGTCAATTTATCTTACACAATGATATACATGTGTAGCAGTAGGACATGTCAATTTATCTTACACAATGATATACATGTGTGGCAGAAGGGCATGTCGATATATCTTACACAATGATATACATGTGTAGCAGTAGGACATGTCAATATATCTTACATGTGTAGCAGTAGAACATGTCAATTTAGCTTACACATTGGTATAAACGTGTAGCAATAGAACATATCAATATATCTTACACAATGATATATATGTGTAGCAGTAGGGCATGTCGATATATCTTACACAATGATATACATGTGTAGCAGTAGGGCATGTCGATATATCTTACACAATGATATACATGTGTAGCAGTAGGACATGTCAATATATCTTACATGTGTAGCAGTAGGGCATGTCGATATATCTTACATGTGTAGCAGTAGGGCATGTCGATATATCTTACACAATGATATACATGTGTAGCAGTAGGACATGTCAATATATCTTACATGTGTAGCAGTAGAACATGTCAATTTAGCTTACACATTGGTATAAACGTGTAGCAATAGAAAATATCAATATATCTTACACAATGATATATATGTGTAGCAGTAGGGCATGTCGATATATCTTACACAATGATATATATGTGTAGCAGTAGGGCATGTCGATATATCTTACACAATGATATACATGTGTAGCAGTAGGACATGTCAATATATCTTACATGTGTAGCAGTAGAACATGTCAATTTAGCTTACACATTGGTATAAACGTGTAGCAATAGAACATATGATTATATCTTAAACAATGATATATATGTGTAGCAGTAGGGCATGTCGATATATCTTACACAATGATATACATGTGTAGCAGTAGGACATGTCAATATATCTTACACAATGGTATATATGTGTAGCAGTAGGGCATGTCGATATATCCTACGCAATGATATACTTGTGTAGCAGTAGAACATGTCGATATATCTTACACAATGATATCCATGTGTAGCAGTAGGATATGTCAATATATCTTACACATTGATATACATGTGTAGCAGTAGGGCATGTCGATATATCCTACGCAATGATATACATGTGTAGCAGTAGGGCATGTCGATATATCCTACGCAATGATAAACATGTGTAGCAGTAGGGCATGTCAATATATCTTACACAATGATATACATGTGTAGCAGTAGAACATATCAATATATCTTAAACAAGGATATACATTTGTATCAGTAGAACATGCCAATATATTTTAAACAAAGATATACATGTGTAGCTGTAGAACATGTCAATATATCTTACACAAGAATATACATATTCAGCAGTAGGACATGTCAACATATGTTACATGTGTAGCAGTAGGGCATGTCGATATATCTTACACATTGGTATACACGTGTAGCAATAGAACATGTCAATATATATTTTACATGTGTAGCAGTAGAACATGTCAATTTATCTTATACAATGATATACATGTGTAGCAGTAGGACATGTCGATATATCTTACACATTGGTATACACGTGTAGCAATATAACAATACGACATGTCAATATATCTTACATGTGTAGCAGTAGAACATGTCAATTTATCTTACACAATGATATACATGTGTAGCAGTAGGAAATGTCAATATATCTTACATGTGTAGCAGTAGAACATGTCAATTTATCTTACACAATGATATACATGTGTAGCAGTAGGAAATGTCAATATATCTTACATGTGTAGCAGTAGAACATGTCAATTTATCTTACACAATGATATACATGTGTAGCAATAGGACATGTCAATAAATCTTCCATGTGTAGCAGTAGAATATGTCAATATATCTTACACATTGGTATACATGTGTAGCAATAGGAAATGTCAATATATCTTACATGTGTAGAAGTAGGACATGTGAATATATCTTACACAATGATATAAATGTGCAGCAGTAGAATATGTCAATATATCTTGCACAATGACATAACTGTGTAGCAGTAGGACATGTCAATATATCTTACATGTGTAGCAGTAGGACATGTGAATATATCTTACACAATGATATACATGTGTAGCAGTAGGACATGTCAATATATCTTCCATGTGTAGCAGTAAAATATGTCAATATATCTTACACAATGATATACATGTGTAGCAGTAGGACATGTCAATATATCTTACATGTGTAGCAGTAGAACGTGTCAATATATCTTACATGTGTAGCAGTAGACCATGTCAATGTATCTTACACATTGGTATAAACGTGTAGCAATAAAACATGTCAATATATATGTCAATATATCTTACATGTGTAGCAGTGGAACATGTCAATATATCTTACATGTGTAGCAGTAGAACATGTCAATATATCTTACACAATGATATATATGTGTAGCAGTAGGGCATGTCAATATATCCTACTCAATGATATACATACATAGCAGTAGGACATGTCCATATAGATTGCACAATGATATACATGTGTAGCAGTAGAACATGTCAATATATCTTACACAATGATATATATGTGTAGCAGTAGGGCATGTCAATATAACCTACTCAATGATATACATACATAGCAGTAGGACATGTCCATATAGATTACACAATGATATACATGTGTAGCGGTAGGATATGTCCATATAGATTACACAATGATATACATGTGTAGCAGTAGGACATGTCAATATAGATTACACAATGATATACATGTGTAGCAGTAGGACATGTCCATATAGATTGCACAATGATATATATGTGTAGCAGTAGGGCATGTCGATATATCCTACACAATGATATACATGTGTAGCAGTAGGGCATGTCGATATATTCTACACAATGATATACATGTGTAGCAGTAGGACATGTCAAAATATCTTACACAATGATATACATGTGTAGCAGTAGGGCATGTCGATATATCCTACACAATGATATATATGTGTAGCAGTAGGGCATGTCAATATATCCTACACAATGATATACATGTGTAGCAGTAGGACATGTCGATATATCTTACACAGTGATATACATGTGTAGCAGTAGGACATGTCAATATGACTTGCACAATGATATACATGTGTAGCAGTAGGACATGTCAATATATCTTACACAGTGATATACTTGTGTAGCAGTAGGGCATGTCGATATATCTTACACAGTGATATACATGTGTAGCAGTAGGACATGTCAATATGACTTACACAATGATATACTTGTGTAGCAGTAGGGCATGTCGATATATCTTACACAAGAACAAACACTCGTAGCATTAGAATATGTCAGTATAGCTTACATGTGTAGCAGTAGAAATTTTACACAATAAAGTGCATGTATACATGAATACAGATTATTCAGTTAGGTATATATTTACGACACATCCAGAAAAGTTTCCTTTTAATTTCTTTAAGTCGTCTCTTTACAACTGCATGTGTTCATCCTCTCCTTCAGCGAATGCACGCATACCCGCACCACCAGCACCACCTTTATATGATTATAATATATATATTGGATACGTAATATGCATTATTTGAAAACACTAACTATTGCATGACGGATATAAAACTTGTAATCAAATAAATATTATAAAATAAACAAGAAAACGTCACTACTTATGTTTTATTTCAAGGCGAAACTTGTTATAATTAAAATATAAATAATCAAAAATTACATCTACTCCAATAGTTGATACTAGACGCTACGTCCATTAACAGTGCTTTATTTACAGATATGTTCCTTTGTGTCACGTTCCATCATAATGACAAAATCAGTGAGTCAGTCTATGCAAATTATCTAAAAAAAAATGGGATTTTCACGAGTCTTTTTTTTTTTTTTAAAAAGTGAGTATTACTGGTAAATAAATCACTGCTTACTATTATCTTAATACAGGCATTACGCTTGTTAGTTGTTTCTCAAAGGTTTTTACTACTCTACTCAATAGGCGACTTGAAAACTTTTGTAATGAGCATAACATAATTTCGGATGCTCAGTTCGGATTTCGCAAAGGAAGATCCACTGTTGATGCGATTTTTATACTTATGTCATTAGTCCAAAAATACTTGAATGAAAACAAACGATTGTATGTTATTTTTGTCGATTTGATGAAATGTTTTGATTCTATTTATAGAAATGCATTATGGCTTAAGATGTATAGATGTGGTATTAATGGCAAATTACTTGGAATTATACGCAATATGTACCAAAAAGTCAAATCATGTGTCAAATCCTGTGCTAATTATACTGATTATTTTAATTATGCTGTTGGCTTACGTCAAGGGGAAGTAATGTCCCCTCTTTTGTTTTCTCTTTTTGTTGAAGATTTGGAGTTATATTTGCAAAATAATATAGATTCAGGTTTTCAATTAGATGATATAGTACTAATGTTATTGCTATTTGCGGATGACATGGCCATTGTAGGAAAAACACCTGCTGAAATACAAGTACATTTAGATACATTAAATAATTATTGCGATTCGTGGGGACTTAAAAAAATATTGCCAAAACTAAAATTATGGTTTTTCGTAAACGTGGCGGATTATTAGCCAGTGAGCATTGGACCTACGATGGAATGAATGAATGAATGAATGGTGTTTTACGGCACGTCGACACATAAATAGGTCATATTGTGCGCAAAAACTGACGAAAGATGAAGAAATGAAGGATTAATTAAAAATTAATGTAAATAGATCAAGATAAAACTATTAAAAAAATAAGGGATGATATGGTAGTAATATAAACTAAGGACCTACGATGGAGACGTTATCAACGTAGTGAATGATTTTAACTATTTAGGGAATGTTTTCAATTATACTGGAAATTTCGCTCTTAATCAGGAGCATTTAGTTGGTAAAGCTCTTAAGGCAATGAATGTTCTATTATGTAAATGTAAAGTATATGATTTGAGTCCTAAAACTTTATGTCAGTTGTTCAATGCCTTTGTTGTGTCTGTTCTTAGATATGCATGTGAGATTTGGGGCAATACTAAATCTAAAGAAATTGAAAGAATTCATTTAAAATTTTGCAAAATGTTATTAAAGGTACTACCTAATACATGCAATGCAGCTGTGTATGGTGAACTTGGAAGATATCCCCTATATGTTAATAGATATATAAGATTTATGAAATATTGGTTGAAAGTAATAAATACTGACAATATCATTCTAAAGACTGTGTATGAACACGCTTTACAGGACTGTAATAACGGAAAAACAAACAGGGTTAGCAGTGTTAAGAAATTACTAGATGATTATGGTTTTTCTTATGTATTCGATAATGCTTCTTATATAAACAGTGACGTATTTTTGTATGACTTTAGAATTAGAGTTTTAGATGCCTTTAAACAAAATTGGTGTGGTACCTTAAACAACAGTTCTGTGTTAACATTGTACAAAGATATTAAAACTAGTTTGGAATATGAAATATATTTAGATATTTTGCCAAGAAGTTTACGTCAATATTTTACTAGACTTAGACTATCTGTACATCCACTCAGAATACAGACTGGTAGATATGCCAACAATAGAACACTTCGTGAAGAAAGATATTGCCTAATTTGTAATAGTTTAGATATAGAAGATGAATTTCATTTTGTATGTATTTGTCCTTGTTATATTGATATTAGAAAGAAATACTTAAAACGTTGTTAATATAAACGTCCTTCTGTTTTCAAATATTTGGAGTTACTGAAATCACATGACAAGATAGAAATAATAAAACTTTCGTTATATGTTAAAGAATCAATTATATTAAGAAACGCATTATTAACTATTGAAAGGTAGTTACTTAGTTCAACCTCCTACTCTTATTTACTATACTACATAATAATAATAATAATAATAATAATAATGAAATGATAAATTATACCATTTGTATATATTTCACCATTGAAATCACATGACAAGAAATAATAAAACTTCCGTTATATGTTAAAGAATCAATTGTATTAAGAAACGCTTTATTAACTATTGAAAGGTAGTTACTTAGTTCAACCTCCTACTCTTATTTACTATACTACATAATAATGATAATAATAATAATAATAATGAAATGATTAATTATACCATTTGTATATATTTCACCATTTACTTGTATATATACGTACGTTGACATCATATATGCTAACATGTATGTATTGTAGACGATGTACTTTGTACAAGTCTGAATAAAAAGTCTGTCTGTCTGTCTTAATTTGAAATTACGATATATATGCTCTAAAACACAATTAAATTAAAATAACAATATTGTTTCAATTGGAAAAAAATAACGTGTATATCTATTTGTATATGAAATTTCTATATAAAACCAACAGGCACAATGAATTCAGTATCTTCGTGTATATTAAGCAGTTTTCAAGACGCTTTTTGTCATACACATATGATACTAAACTATTTGATGTTAAAAAGTTCTAAATATCAAAAGGCACAACAATACCACTAGACTAAATCTAGACAAGTAGATATGTTTCATGAACATTCCTTGATAATAAATAAATGAACGAACGAACGAATTGACTGAATGAATAACTAAATAACTAAATAAATCAGTACTACCAATGGCATAAACTTCAGGCTAACTACCTAACTAACCCCACCCACCCCCACCCCCCCCCCTCCCCTCCACGCACACACACACACCACAACACACACACAACTCCGCCCATACACTCCAATAAAGAAAGGTTCAATATTTGCTAATATTCGTGACAAATCATTCTTGAGACTGAAATAACTTTAAAACACTCATACGTACCGACATATTGGTAAAGTTAATTATGGAAGGATTCAGTTAAAGATTTAACTAAACTATCCATATGCTATATAAAGCCAGAGGAAAAAAATGAATAGGACTGGACCTTATTTTGATAAATTACAACTTATTACAACACGGACATATTTGAATTATTAACAGCTACATATCTTACCGTTTAGCACGAGTCGCAGATGAACCAACTTTAGCCCAAACATCTACAGGTGTTCTGGACAAAGGCACAATTCTACATGTTTTTCCTTCTTCGCCTCGAGTTATTTTAGGGCTTGTTGACAAATTCAGGTCGTCCATAGACCTGTCATACGTTTGCTCTAATTCGCCATTCTCATTAGAAGGTGATTTAATGGCATTGATAAGGTTCCTCAAAAGCTGTTCATCTGTTTGCGACTGGTCGTCGTTGTCCTCCAGATTCTGTCTCCCTAGTGCAAACAGCTGCTCCAGACGCTTTTCCAAGATATCATTCCCGTCAATTTCGTTTGCAAATGGACTTGCGATCGCTGAAAATTGCAGTTCCATAGTTAGTATGTTCTATATAATACCACATGGTGATACTAACTTTATTTCTTCAATATTATTTTGATTTTAAATATCACCACAGTAAAACTAATGACATAAAACAGACTGTCATTAATCTCAATAAGATAATATATATGAGTGTTTTACGCCGTTTTCAAGCAGCTAACCCATAACCTCCATGACCATACATGTTGTGCCCCTGAATAAGACACTTTGTCTGCATTTGCTTAGTACTGGTTCTACCCAAGAAGACATCGAGAGTGACTCATATCAGTTCAGAGTGCTTTCGTCACTACCGATGTAAAGTAATAACATACATAAAATTCGTAAATTCGTAAATATTGGTAAAGTAAACAAACCTAAATGAACATAAAACACTTACATGATTCGGCTAAGCAAATCACCACGAACAAGAAAAGCAGATATTTCTCCATATTTATTGAAGGTTCACGTCAAGACATATGAAATATATAAACCATGTAATAGCGTCTGATGGTAAGACGTTATGCATGAAAGGCTAATATATACTGCTCGAATATGATTGGAGGTTTCATGCATCATTCACAAGACTAAAATCCCCTAAACTTGATGATCCGTTTTCTCTAATTACTTGATATATTTGGATATAGATTTAATCTTTGTTTATTCATTGTGATATTCATAGCAGTAACAAATTAAATGTATTTAGTTATAACCCTAAGGCGTCGCGAAAAATCTGAATTAAAAATTCGAATTATTCAATCGCTTTGTTTTATCCGACTGAGAGACAAATGGATTATGTCTAAATATGTTTACTTTGATATAATAGTTTGTATTAAAATCACGTTTAACTAAAAAGTGCTATCCTAGACAATAAAATAACGACTTAATACGTGTTTTGATTAAAGCATATGGATATAATATACTATCGTAATAGCCATAGACCTACTTATATACAGCATAATATATATATATATATATAAACTAAAAATCAAGAAATTCTTTTAAAATGACTTTTTCTATTCTATTCCGCCAGTACTTTAACTACTTATTTATATTTCTTAAGAAGATGATGATATGTGTTAAAGTATACAATATAAACATTATTGTGTGTTAGCTTTCACACATGCCAAAAGCTAAGTATCTGTGTCTATATAATAATAAAGGGATACTTATTGCAACTATCAATTGTAGCATTATCCGAGGACACTGACATACGAATATTTTGCTGATCAGTTTGTATTTCCATGAGTTAACACTCCTATGCTCTGATAAATATATTTCAATAGTCCAAATTACCTATTATATAAACGTCACATCTAACACAATATTAAATAATTCATTATATATCAAAAAGGGAAATCAACGGTAGACTGTATTTTTATATTTCATTCTATTATTTCAAAAGTGTTACATTCTGGAAAGAAACTGTATTGTGCATTTCTAGATTTTGAACGGGCCTTTGATAAAATAGAAAGATCAATGTTATGGCATAAATTGATTTTAGAAAATGTAAGCTCAAAAATTGTTAGAGCACTTAAATCAATGTATACTGTTGTCAAATCGCGCATTAGATATAAATCAACATTATCAGAACCCATAAGTTCATATGTCGGCCTAAAGCAAGGGGACCCAAGTTCGCCCATCCTATTTATGATGTTCATTAATGAAATCTCAGAAAATGTAAATTCAGACCTTGATGACATATTTTGTACTGACAATCTGAGCTTATTTATGCTGTTATATGCCGATGATGCGGTTGTATTTGCTTCGTCCCCCGCTTCTTTACAGTCGTTACTAAATGACATTCAAGTATATTTTAGGACCTGGGGCCTAAAGATAAATACAGAAAAAACTAAAATAATGATATTCGAAAGAGGTCGTCATTCACAATATAATTTCTACCTTCATGATAGCATAATAGAAGTTGTCACCTCGTTCAAGTATCTGGGCATTTATTTTTTCAAAAATGGAAATTGGTTAAGAACGCAAAAGAGGTTGGCACAACATGCTTCATTCGTATTGCATAATTTATTTTCCATATTTAGTCAAATAAACTTACCAATGTCAGAAAAATGTAGACTTTTCGACACACTAGTTGCCTCTGTATTAAACTATAGCTCAGAAGTTTGGGGAAATTATCCATACGAAATTTTGTAGAAGAATTTTAGGGGTCAAGAAGTCTACCAATCTAACAGGTTTATACGGTGAATTAGGTCGAGTACCACTCATTATAAAGAGAAAACTTAATATGCTCAGATATTGGTTAAAAGTATAACATCTTAATGAAAATATATTGGCCAAAAAAATATATATAATGTTGAAAAACGATGTTGATAATCATAATAATAATAACGGTTCCAATTGGGCATACACAATTAAAGATATCCTTGACAACCTTGGATTTTCTGATGTTTGGTTATATCAATTTGAAGCAGATATTCCATTGGAATTAATAAAACAACGCTTGATTGACTCATATCATCAAAGTTGGTATTCAAATATCAATAACTCTAACAGGTTAGAATCATACTGCCGCTATAAACACAGTTTTGATATGGAAAAATATTTGAACCTATTAGATGATAACAAATTCCGAATAGCACTGGGTAGATTTCGACTCTCCTCTCACAATTTAGCCATTGAAAATGGTAGATATCTAAATATCCCGCGAGAAAATAGGAAATGTATACATTGTACCCAAAATATAGTAGAAAACGAATACCATTTTTTGCTTGTATGTCCAATATATAGACACTTAAGACAGAAATATTTTAAACCTTACTTTTGCAGATGGCCCACAATAAACAAATTTGATGCGTTAATGTCTAATAACTCGAACAGAACAATTATAAGCTTATCAAAATATGTTTATTATGCATTTAAACTTCGAAATGAAATGCAAGTTTAAATTTCTTTACTACGTTTCAACCTTTTCTCCATTTAAGAAATAAAAAAGCTATAACGCTTCTCTGTAAACCTTAATGTAGATTTTGTATGCCATGTTTTTGATGTTCTCACTGTATTGAATATGTATTGTGTGTAGGCTATAAACGTTGTACTGAATGTTTAATGCTGAATAAAGTTAATATATATATTAAAGCGTATGGTAGTACATTAATTTTATGAGATAAATGGATTTCCAATTCGCGACAGGAGCAAAGCAATTATGATATTCCAATATCAGTCAAGATTGTAAAAAGTCCGCATCACAAAGCTATCGCCAAAATTATTAAATTGTTCTTCTCGTCGATAAAGGAAATACGTTTTTATTCTTCTTTCTTTTTTTTTGGAATTCGAGTCATCTATCTATTTTGGACTTTAACTCCAGAGTTTGGACAAAATTCCTACCGTTTTTCAACACCCATAATACTGTCATATTTTGGTAGCAGTTTCGTCTAATAGCTGTACATCCAATTTCAGACTGTGTTCATCTCATCTGCACAAACAAAAAATCTGTCAGTAATTACTAAACATATTAAAACCGAAGAACACACGACTAAGTTTTATGGCGCAAGAATTATGGGTCGGGTAACAAGTTCTACAAACATTAGTTTAAACGACAGAGATAGGTTTCCCATATATGTGTATTTTCGCTCAAAGAACGATGGGATACTCAAAATATTTCTATTAAAAAGCTCTACTAAGAATCTCTGACGGAAATGCAATATAAGTATGGCGACGTTCTTAAGTACGAATACACAATTACATACGAAATACAATAAGACAAATTCACTTGTGAGACAGCGGCGGTGGCTTAGTCCAATCCCTGGCACACCGACGACTTCACGAAAATGGTATTTAGTAGCTCCCATGCTTGACGCTCAGCATTTAAATGGTAGTGCTAGGACTGGTCAGTCTAGGACTGGTCAGTCCGATGTCAGTATAATGTGACTGGTGGGGTATTATGGCATGTGTCTACGGTGTGGTATTACAGTGTGACAGCACTATAAATGTAAACATTGCGCTCTCTGCTACAAGTAGACACTGTCGTGATATGACTGTTATTTAAGGTGACGTTAACCCACATGCATACATAATTTATCACCTTAGAAGTGCTTTGTGCCTTCTTTGTTCGTATACTCATAGCACCTTTTAACTCTAAAGTGGCGATATATACTTGTCGAACTAAGAGCTTTTTTCTTACTACGAGCTTTTTCTTACCTAACTCAGACTACAACACGACAACTAGCAATTGTGTTTACACCTTACCAATACGGATCTTTTTTTTATCAAACAGTTATGTTTATTCAGATTTCCGGAAATAGTTCTGTTCACGTTATTCTGCTGCCCACAAAGTGGTGATTTAATTGGTAAAACTCTAAATCAATATCAAACTCAATTATCAGCAGCTGTCGCAAAATAAGTTACTACTTAACGAACATTTCTAATAACATGTCCAAACATCAAGATTTACAACAACAGCCATGCCACATACGAAAATAAATTGGAAACACCAGAGACAACAAATAAAACGATAGCAATATACTATGATGCGACGAGGTTTGTTAAAGTAGTGTATATATACGATGAGTGTAATTTATTACTAAACATTTAGAGAGATCATAGAATCCTTCATATAATTTTCTTATATCCTAAAGCACTATCGAAATCGCGGCATGACTCCGAGCAAAAAATGTGAAATTGCCAAATGTAACATGGCGTTACCGTCATTTCACTTCAAGTTGACTTAATATTTGCTCTTCTACTTAACAGTTAATTTCGGCGCACACCAGACCTTATTAAACGCTTGGTTATCGAGAATTTCCCAATTATCGCGAGTTATTTCTAAATAATTCAGTGAATCAAATCCATCCGAAGACGTCTTTTGTAAAAAGAATTACTCCCGTCGTCTGAGACTTTGTGTTCAGTGTGTCCGTGGATGGTTAGACTGTTTTATAATGTAAGTATTTTGTAATGTTCAAATTATATGGAAATAGAGACTTAGCTCTTGACATTATTTGTAATGTTTAATTTCTATGGAATTAGAATTTAGCTCTTGACATTATTTTAAATTTTGAGATTATATTTTCTGAATAAATCTATTTAATTACATCTATATTTTTTGTCAGAATCCTGGATTATTTCTTGTTATTTAGACTATAACTAGCCCTTTTTTGTTTGTTGTGTCGCGTACCCTACTTCTAGACGGTTATTTATCCATTTAATTGTTTGTTTTGAATGCGTGTAGTTGTTCTTTTATATTCATATATACATGATCATCTTTGTACTGTATTGCCTATTAATGATGCCTAGTTTGTTAGAGGATATAGCATGACAGGGATTTTTTATTTACACAGTGTCGTTTAATTGGGATGAACCTTTGCCACTGACCGTTACAAGGCGGAGGCCCTATTGTCAACTCATTTGTGTTTGTGATGGATGTCACATGCCTTGCTTAACATTGTTATTGTTGTTTGTTTTAATGCGTGTTTCTGGTTGACTACATTTCCTGTTTGACATTTATACCTACTTTGAATGTGTGGTTTTCGTTGAATGCTGTATTTTCTGTTCGACTGATGTAACTAAGTTCATACTAATTTGAACAAACGTGAATCAAGTTAAACAGGTATTTGATATTAAATAAGATTTATTTTAACAAAGTATTTTACTCATTGCTAATTTAAACAAGTCACGTGATACGTTTATCAGACCTTCACTATTATATTATATATTGCTGTGTGCTTGAAATAAATGCAGATTACGTCAACATGGCTCGCTTTGGATCTTTCTCTGGTGCCATTCTCTACGCCAAATCCTTATGTCCCTGCTTGTCGGAAAATAACGACGAAAAGATACGTTTCGCAAATTACGAACGCTTTGAAGACGACCAGGAGCTAGAATCTGTTGATAAATGGAGTGACAAGAAAAAGGAAAATGGAAACACAGGCAGTGAAAACAATGCCGTGGATACAGTTGATGCTGATAGAATTACGGAGTGGCAAGCCGGATGGAATGTTACCAATGCTATACAAGTAAGTGATGGATATAATAACGTATACTGCTGCTGCTGCTGCTGCTGCTGCTGCTGCTGCTGATGATGATGATGATGATGATGATGATGATCATCATCATCATCATCATCATCATCATCATCACCATCATCATCATGACTGATGCTGACGAGCATGAAAGTTGAAACTGTTCGAATTATGTTTATGGCTAGCCGGTTCATATAAAATGAGTATAATTCTTGAAATAATACCAAACAACATTTAGGGCAGAACACATTGTTTGTTCATAGCTCTAATATGAGAAAATTAAATTAAAAAAATAGTGTTTTGGGTAAATATAGCACTGTATTATTTCTACTCAGTAGCTTTATTATTTGTATTACTTAACTTGCGGCGTGGTAGTGTAATAAATCCATGCCATAAATATCATAATAGGCCTACACTAGGGTAATTGATATGCAAATAAAGGCCAAATGATCGCTCGGCCATTTCCGTTTAGCTCGGTATGGAGTCGGAATTGCCTCGTCGTTTTCCGTAACCGTTAAAAATAACTTACTACGAACATCGATGAAGCATTTCAAATCGATGTGCGTGGAACGGAAAATACCAAAACAACGAAATACATAGGCAGCTACATTAATAAATGTATGTTATGTGGCTTTGATTTAGATACATGTATGTTATAAATAGAATCTCACTTTCGTTTATATTTCAAATTGAATTTATTAAACTCGTTGGATAAAATTGACATGATGCTCGGCACAGCCTCGCATTAGTTAATTGTATCCAACTCGTTTGATAAATTCAATATTTAACAAAGACTCAAATTTTGTAGAAAGACGTGTTATGTTTTCATTCTTAAATGTATTCATCTAACACTTAACCCACAATATTGTTTGTTTCAATAATCGCGATAAAATCCGTCTGTAAAAATATAAATATTCAACATTGTACGAGTCATTTTATTTATTTACCACAGGGAATGTTTATCGTCAGTTTTCCATACGCAGTGCTGCAAGGAGGTTACTGGGCCATCTTTGCCATGGTGATAGTGGCGCAAATCTGCTGCTACACCGGCAAAATACTCGTAGAATGTCTCTATGAAGAAGATGAACATGGCACATTGAGTCGAGTTAGAAGCAGTTATGTTGAGATAGCGGAAGTCGTAATGGGAACGAGGTTTGGTGGGAAGCTGGTAAATTGCGCTCAGCTTATAGAATTGCTAATGACGTGTATTTTGTATGTTTTGCTTTGCGGAGACCTTCTAAATGGGAGTTTTCCAGAACTGATCGACCTCTCTTCCTGGATAGTGTTAAGTACTTTCTTCCTTTTACCTTGCGCATTTCTGCAAACACTGAATAGCGTATCTTGGCTGAGCTTTTGGTGCACTGTTGCTCACATGGCAATTAACGCTATCATCATTATCTTTTGCTTCACAAAAGCTTCCGAGTGGAGATTTTCAGATGTACAGTTTCGAATTGATATATGGACATTTCCTATATCACTGGGAATAATTGTATTCAGTTACACGTCACAGATATTCTTACCAACATTAGAAGGGAGTTTGATAAATCGCAAGAAGTTTTATTGCATGATGAACTCGACGCATGTGGCGGCCGCCATCTTTAAAGCTGTGTTTTCCTACATCGGCTTCGTGACGTGGGGTTTTGCCACAGAGGAGGTCATCACTAACAACCTACCGACGCAGACATTTAAAATCATTGTAAATATCATACTTGTTGTCAAGGCTCTTCTGTCATATCCGCTTCCGTATTACGCCGCTGTGGATTTAATAGAAACAGCGCTTTTTCAGGGTAGAACAAAAACAGTTTTTCCATCCTGCTTTGATGAACAAAACAGATTGAAGGTTTGGGCGATAACTTTCAGATTTGGACTTGTGCTTATTACGATGTTCCTTGCCATCGGCATACCATATTTTGCCTTGCTTATGTCGCTAATTGGAAGTTTCACTGGGACAATGTTGTCGTTTGTATGGCCGTGTTATTTCCATTTAAAACTCAGATGGTATAGGCTAAAATGGTACCAAAAGCTTACAGATATGGGCATTATTCTACTGGGAATAACGTTTGGTTCTATTGGAATATACTACTCTGCGCATGCGCTTGCTCGGGCCACCCACGGATTACCAACGGATCCCCGCAAGACACATATTCCAGTAGCTCCGAAATTGGAAAACCAGAATTGACATGTTCTCAATCAGCACAAGAATAACGCCATTATAGTTTCAGTTGTTGAAATATTTTAAATTTAGACACTATCAGTGCGTTCTTAACAATTATGTACACGTATATTTGTGTTAAATTGCATTTCTATTGTATAGAATTTAAAAAACACAGTATAAAATGCAAAGGTATGATATTATCCTTCATTGTGAATATTTGTTTGTATATAATATTTACATATGTACTGAATATAACCACTATGTGTCCCTCTCCGTCGAGCATTTGGACTCGTTGACAATCTTTTGGGCATAATCTGAAACGAATGGCATAATGTTTAATGATGATGTTCCAATAAGACAACAAGAGAGATTTCAATTAAAATGTTGTACTGCTGCAGCAGTCGGATGAAGGAGATGGGTCAGCACAGTAAGTCTGCAATATGTTGGGCTGCACAGTATTACGCTATTGTGTTTGAATTGCGGATGTTTTGAAGCTCATGACAATACTATTTTGCCCTATCACCTTCATGAACTAATTTTAAAAAGCCTATGAAGAGGGGCGCGTTTGATTGGGAGAGGGTGGGTGGATTCGGATACCTTAATCGGACACGCTCAATATAAACTGGTAATTTTAAATGAATTTTAAGCTAGGGCGTTATGCTAGAGGTATCACTCTTACCTAAGCGCCTTCCAAACAATATTAATTTAATTTTATAAATTATTAGAGATCTAATAAATCTGAGTCAATCAATTTGAAACCATCGTCACACTTCCAGCCCCAGGAAAATGAAGGCAAGTGATGGGTTGGGGCGTGTTTTTTGTCTATGTTTATATATATGTACTTAAATATTAGTCTTTTACCTTGTATAGTGATTTCTTTTAAAACCCTTTTACGGTTTTCGAACTTTCGCAGATGTCCGAGTTTACCATGATTGGTGTCCAAATGCACCGGTAAGAGTCCGAATGTACCAGAGATGTGATGACAAACGCATACAAATGGTTTAATAAGTGTTAAATAGAATGATTACTTCTGTGTTTATTTGAAAACGATCCGCATATGACCCTCCATTACGCAATTATTTTTCACAAAGCTTCCTTTGTATCTTTGTATACAGATACAAAGATCTGTATCTTTGGCACAGATATGTGTCAAAACAAGTGCTTGAATACGAAGGTGTCCGAACGTAAAAGTAACTAGCTGCACTAAAGGTAACACGTTTGGGACAAAAAGTAACAACATACACTAAAGGTAATAAAATAAATTACACAACATTACAAAATGTATAATGAAACTGATATTTATGTTTTGTTTATACTTTAAAAGGGGAAATATCTTGCAGAAATAAATAACATGTTTAGTTGAGCAACCTGAATTTTCAATACAGAATTCACCAAGAATGTATTGTTACCTTTAGGGTATAGGGATATTACCTTTAGTGTAGGTCAAAATAATGTTACCTTTAGTTCAGAAATAATTACCTTTAGTGCAATTTATTGTATTACCTTTAATGTATGTTGTTACTTTTAGTCCCAAAAGTGTTACCCTTTAGTGCAGCTAGTTATCTTTAATGCAATTGTTACCTTAAGGGTTGCAACAAGCGTATTTGCTGATTGTAAAAAGCGCACTTAGCGCTTTAATGCTTCTTCCGCCCAAATATTGCATATTTACAAAACTTATGGATCATTTATACATGTAAACTACATCTGGCGCAAATATGTTTTGCATAAATTAATAAAAAAAAGACTGAAAATCTCTCACAAATGAGAAAACAATTAATACATAATTGTGTTTTACACTGAAATAAGTTGTGGACCTTAGCGACAATGTTTGTGGTCTTTAGCGACAATATGTTTGTTGGACTTTAGAGGAAAATTGTGTGGACTTTGGCGTTCATTTTTTTGTGGACTATAGCGGAAGTGTGTACTTTAGCGGAGCTGTGGTCTTTAGCGATAACACAAACCAGTACTGTACACGTCACACCATCCGTAAGAATCGACACTTCCTCACTTACAAGTCAAACTCCCAGTGGGATTCGAACCCGCAGCGGTGAGAGGCTAAGGTTTACAATGCAACTAAACGCCATTCGGCCACGGAGAGGCCTAGATTTTAAATGGATTTTAAATGGATAAGATTATGACATAGTACGTGATTATACCAGGAAGTACTCTCAAACAGTGTTGTGATTGTAATCAAGCGTCCGATGGTAAAGGGCTGTCCGAACGTACCGGGTTTGACCCTAATGCAAATGTTACCTTTAGGGTTGCTACACACGTATTTGCTGATTGTAAAGAGTGCGCCTATATAGCATCTGATAGCGGAAATGTGTGTGGACAATATTCCCGGCCACTACTAGAAAACAATGCACTTTATAATCCAACTTCCGGCCCAAACAATCATGTCCCACGTTCATTCTTTGACACTTTAGAGTTTGCCCTTTAGAGAGATAACTTGTAAAATACCTATGATTTTACATGCATTAACGCACATATAAACTTACAGAACGGCCCTGCATTAGCTCCGCCAAATTCTCGCTTTTCCATGGAACATGAATATATATTGCAAATGGTGAATATGTTTCAACTGGACGATGGAGTAGCATGAGATTCGCAAATGTCGTCAAGTGCTAACAAGAGCTATGTACGACCAATACGCTCTACCCATGATCATTTTGTGACAATTCTTCTTAAATAAAAGATGTTTATCAGAGTCAAGATATCCGCTGACAGTTCTATTTGGTTGCAAGAACTATAATTGAAAAACAAGAGGGCCAAGATGGCCCTAAATCGATCACCTGAATACTGGCCCATTATCGAACTTCTTCGAAATCTTATGGTCATATACAATCTGTGCAAGTTTGGTTAAGATTGTTCAAGAAATGTGGCCTCTGTTACAGTTAACAACATTGATATAAAGACACTGACAACGTTTGGTAAATATCAAATACAAAATGAAGGTGCTAGAGTGTTACACCTGGGACAGGGCCAAATGTGACCACAGGGCTACATGTAATATATGAGAGCTGTGTGCCTTGTTGTTTTAGAGAAGATTTTTTAAGCTTTTCCCTGTACAAGTCTATGTACAACATGTGTACCCAGGGTCAGCATTTGAACAAACGTGGTAAAGGACCATAAGAGTAGGGTAAATGCAAAATATCAACCTTTGGCTCTTGTAGTTCCAGAGAAGATTTGTTTTAATGTTTTCCTATATAAGTCTATGTTAAACTGTGACCCTGGGGCGTGGCCAAATTGACCCCAGGGTCACCCTTTGAACAAACTTGGTAGAGGATCATAAGCTTATAGCAAATGCAAAACATTAAACCTCTGGCTCTTCCAGTTCCAGAGAAGAAGATTTTTTTATGTTTTTCCCTATACAAGTTTTCCCTTTATGTAAAACTGTGACCCACTGGGCGGGGCCAAATGTGACCCCAGGGTCACCATTTGAACAAACTTGGTAAAGGATCATAATCGTATAGTAAATGCAAATATTAAACCTCTGTCTCTTGTAGTGAATCAGAGAAGAATTGTTTTTAAATGTTTTCCTATATAGGTCTATGTAAAACTGTGACCCCCGGGGCGGTGCCAAATTTGACACCAGGGTTACCATTTGAACAAACTTGGTAGAGGACCATAAGCTTTTAGCAAATGCAAAATATTAAAAATCTGGCGCTTGCATTTCCAGAGATTTTTTTTTAAAGTTTTTCCCTATACAAGTCTATGTAAAACTGTGACCACCGGGGCCGGGTCAAATGTGACCCCAGGGTCACCATTTGAAAAAAACTTGGTTAAGGACCATAATCTTATAGTAAATGCAAAATATTAAACCTCTGGCTCTTGTAGTTTCAGAGAAGAATATTTTATTTTTTTTCCTATACAGGTCTATGTAAAACTGTGACCCCCTGGGTGGGGCCAAATTTGACATCCGGGTCACCATTTGATCAAACTTGGTAGAGAGCCATAAGCGTATAGCAAATGCAAAATATTAAACATCTGGCTCTTGCTGTTTCAGAGAAGAAGAGTTTTGAAGTTTTTCCCTATACAAGTCTATGTAAAACATGTAACCCCTGCGGTGGAGCCAAATGTGACCCCAGGGTCACCATTTGAACAAACTTGGTAAAGGACCATAATCGTATAGTGAATGCAAAATATCAAACCTCTGGCTCTAGTAGTTTCAGAGAAGAAGACTTTAAATCTTTTTCCTATATAAGTCTATGTAAAACTGTGACCCCCGGGGCGGGGACAAATTAGACCCCAGGGTCACCATTTGAATAAACTTAGTAGAGGACCATAAGCTGATGCTAGATGTAATACATGAGAGCTCTGTGCCTTGTGGTTTCAGAGAAGACGATTTTTTAAAGTGTTTTCCTATATGTCTATATGACAAACATGCAAAATCGCAATATACAAACTTTAGACCCCCGGGACACGGCCATTTTTGACTCCGGGGACGTTATTTGAACAAACTTAATAGTCTAGGCGTTGGTGATCATTTTTAACGAAAAACTGTTGAAATCTGTCCAGCGGTTCTTGAGAAGAAGATTTTTTAAGGTTTCGACTATATATGGTAATGGCGGCCATCTTGGTTGACGCGCTGACCTTATTTTAACAAATCTAAAGGATCATCCATGTGAAGTTTGGTCAAAATTGGCCAAGCGGTTTCTGAGGGGAAGTCGTTTGAAGAAAAGTTAACGCCGACGACGCCGACGCCTACGGACGGACGACGGATGACGGACGACAGACGAAGAGTGATCCCAATAGATCACATTGAGCCTTCGGCTCAGGTGATCTAACAATTGATCCATGTTTATTCTTAACTGATAATGGGCTCTTCGTAAAACTAAAACTAGTCATTTCTTATGTTATTCTAGATGCTGCTAAACAAATTCAACTTGGTTGTAAAATCAAAGTTTGAAATAAATGTATGACGTATGTACATAATATAAATATACAAAGGTTATCTGAAATGGTTATAATAGATAATAAGGTAAATGAGGTAATACATGCACACATGCAAGATTAACGACAATCATACATATGTACTTTGCACATTGAAACAAAATCAAATTAATGAAGCTAAGTGACGTACGTGTGTATTATTATCAAAATCGTAATCTATGTCTGATAATAGAAACACAGATAAGTTAAAAGTAGTCACTTAGTGTGTATACCTACTGAATTGATGTTGAACGGTTAACATTAACTAATAAAACGGACCAAATCTTCAGTGACGGCAAAACGCCAAGTGAAAAACGACCCGACATTGCTCGATATGGCTGAGGTAAGAAGTATTTTCTGAACATGTAGTACATTATGTTACATTTTAATTATTTTGTTCTCTCATTTTGACACAAGGGTATTGCTCCAGTATTCTGGCTTCCTCTAACTTGATGGTAATGCTGTCATTCGTTACATTTAGAGTTATTTCTATAAGTTGTATAGCTTGTTTCGCAATCGATATAAAAAAACAAAAAAAAACATGAAAGCATTACATTACATATGAAAATATAACGTCGTCATATTTGCTACATGTGTGCTATTTCATATTAAAATAAACTATGTAATATACACAACATATAAAAGTAGATATAAAAGTCGAACAGGAAATGTAGCATTCAAGGACCACAGTCAACTACAAACACGCACAAAAACAAACAATAATCACAAGGATGAATAAAAGAGGGTTGACGATAGGACTACCGCATTGGAACGGTATAACCTACATATATGTCTTACAACTGCTTTCCTCTTTAATTGTACGATGACCGGACAGGCTGGGGACCCTATGATGACGCCTACCTAAAGCCCATTGGGACGGTGGCGTTTGATGTTTGTCTATGATCTTTCTTGTTGTGCCCTTAATGGTTTATTCTCTTGTTGCTCTGGCTTCTGCCAAGTCATTGAGTACCTTCATTGTGGCTTTTGTGTATTATATTTACACCAGCATGTTTGTGTTTTACTTATATTGCCTATTGATGCTGTCTTGTTGGTTAGAGATTAGATCATGGCGGGGATTTACACTGTCCTGTTTTAATGAGATGACAGTGTAAGTGTGAGGTTTTGTGCACCCTAGAACCGGTTTAAACCCCCAGTGGCCTACTTTGCCACAGACCGTTCTAAGGCGGTAGCCCTATTGTCAACCCTTTTGTGTTTGTGATGTCGTTTGCATTTAATATTACTTTGGCCTTCTTGTTTGTTGTTTGTTTCTGTGTTTTGTGGTTGACTGTCCTGCTTGAATACTACTTTCCCTGTCCGATCATTTTATATTTATTTACATATGTTTACATAAGAAATAACTACACTGCCAACTTGACTTAAATACCGAAAATGGTATTATTCGGTAACGAATACACACAGACAAGAGAGGAAAGTAGCAGGACTTTTTCTAACCCATTTAAGTGGGACCGATATTCGGCCTCTTCCCAAATGCAAAAACCTCTATATTTTCAAAACAAAATTATGTTTTTAAAATCACAGGCTTACCACTACTGTTATGTGAAAAGCATTGCTAAATTCGATACCAGATTGATATTATACCTAAAGCATACATTTAATGAAAGTCTTTCTCTTAAAGAACATTCCCCTTAATATCGAAAATCAAGTTATTTTTCCAAATTTTGACAATATCGCGCTTTCTTTTTCCCAAAATCAGCAAACCTAGGAGTAGTAGAAGCGCCTCTTGGGCGCCATGACTGCGCAAGCGCGGACTGACGTCATAAGTTGATGACAGAGTTATGAAATGTTTTTGGCTCCATCTATTTTTATGATATGACAAGAACAGACATGTTTCAAGGTGATGCGAGATTGTGCAATGTTCTTGGACGTATTTATGCCTTTTCTAAAGTCTCCCAGTATGATTTCAGAGATCCTTTGTCTCTTATCAGATTATCAGAATAAAATATACTCAATATCTT
>JAWPHD010012710.1:70000-73852 GCA_037043455.1 Cyrtodaria siliqua
GATGTTTATCATAATAGAAAACAAAGGGTTGTCAATGTTTAATATTGCATCCAGATGCCGAAAAATGTCATTAAAGGCTTCAATTACCTCTGCCTGAGTATCTGGTGAAAGTCTCAACATTAAATCCCGTTGATAGCAGTACAAAAAAACATATGTGCACAGTTCGTACCCATAAGGAAATAAGTCTTTATTATAGTTATAATTTCATAAACTATATATAAAGGTGTGACATATGTTTCTTGTATGGCACTACCTTCAACGTTCACCTTATTATTGTTTTATCATATTTCGTTTTATTATTAGAGCTACTCTTACTGGTATGTAGATTGGAGGTTTCTACGTGTTTTTCTCCATTTGTGTATTTTCAATATTTAAGAAAAGTTAATTGCTCCGTGAATGCTATATTGCTTGTTCGACTTGTATATCTATTTCTAACTATACATAAGAAGTAAAATACAGTTCTTTATCTTATATTTCGTTTTAAGCTAATGATGTGCTGCATTTCCTCTTCGACTTTTCTATATATTGCTAACTATACAAAAACATTAAAATACAGTTCTTTATCTTATATTTCGTTTTAAGCTAATGATGTGCTACTTTTTCTCTTCGACTTTTCTATATATTGCTAACTATACAAAAACATTAAAATACAGTTCTTTATCTTATATTTCGTTTTAAGCTAATGATGTGCTACTTTTCCTCTTCGACTTTTCTATATATTGCTAACTATACAAAAACATTAAAATACAGTTCTTTATCTTATATTTCGTTTTAAGCTAATGATGTGCTACTTTTCCTCTTCGACTTTTCTATATATTGCTAACTATACAGAAACATTAAAATACGGTTCTTTATCTTATATTTCGTTTTAAGCTAATGATGTGCTACTTTTCCTCTTCGACTTTTCTATATATTGCTAACTATACAAAAACATTAAAATACGGTTCTTTATCTTATATTTCGTTTTAAGCTAATGATGTGCTACTTTTCCTCTTCGACTTTTCTATATATTGCTAACTATACAAAAACATTAAAATACAGTTCTTTATCTTATATTTCGTTTTAAGCTAATGATGTGCTACTTTTCCTCTTCGACTTTTCTATATATTGCTAACTATACAAAAACATTAAAATACAGTTCTTTATCTTATATTTCGTTTTAAGCTAATGATGTGCCTCTTTTCCTCTTCGACTTTTCTATATATTGCTAACTATACAAAAACATTAAAATACAGTTCTTTATCTTATATTTCGTTTTAAGCTAATGATGTGCTACTTTTCCTCTTCGACTTTTCTATATATTGCTAACTATACAAAAACATTAAAATACAGTTCTTTATCTTATATTTCGTTTTAAGCTAATGATGTGCTACTTTTCCTCTTCGACTTTTCTATATATTGCTAACTATACAAAAACATTAAAATACAGTTCTTTATCTTATATTTCGTTTTAAGCTAATGATGTGCTACTTTTCCTCTTCGACTTTTCTATATATTGCTAACTATACAAAAACATTAAAATACAGTTCTTTATCTTATATTTCGTTTTAAGCTAGTGATATGAGACATTTGCTGTTCTATTTTTATATCTATTCCTAACTATGCGTATGAAGTAAAATACAGTTCTCTATTTTATTTATTTTTTAAGCTAGTGATATGCTTCATTTCCTCTTCGACTTTTCTATCTATTGCTAACTAGACATATAAGGTAAAATACAGTTTTTTATTTGGCGCCCTTTATTTTATATTTTGTTTTAAACCAGTGATATGCTACATTCGCTGTTCTACTTTATATCTATTCCTGACTATACATATAAAGTTAAATCTGTTTTTTTATATGTTTAATTAAACTAGTGATATGCTACATTTCCTGTTCGACTGTTATATCTATTACCAATTATACATAAACAGTAAAATACAATTTTTTATTTCATATTTTGTTTTAAGCTAGTGATATGCTACATTTGATGCTCGCCTTTTGTATCTATTCCTTACTATACATATAAAGTAAAATACTGTTCTTTAGTGTATTGCTTGTTTTAAGCTAGTGATATATCAATTAATCGGTTGTAACCGATCATCTGTTACTTAGACATTATGATGATCGTGTATGACAGTCTATAATCATCATCGGGAGAAGAATTCTATAAGCAGTTTGCTTTCGTTCCTTTAATATGATTGTACAACGTATATTTGAAATGTTGTAAACTATTGAAAAATTAAAATATATTTAAACTAATCATCATCGGTAAACTATTAGATGCACTTTATGTTAACATGATTATCCAGGAGACAACAGGAAATACACTTGTGAAAATGAGCAAATGCGCAAATTAAACCATTTATATCAATGGCAATAACGCTCACATTTGCTGATTAAAATACAGGTTTTAACAATGGCATTATAACATGATCAATATCTATGGTACTTTCACCGTGCTACAATTCAGTAGTAGTATTTTTACTGGTCCTTTGGGACTAACGAGCCAAAATAGGTGTCTGATTTAAAGTAGAATACCGCTTAAGCTGGGGCTAGGGGGCGTGAGAATTGTTGCTTCTCACATTACCGCTCATAAACAGACCCAATAAAACCGTTTCTGCTTTGATTGGGTTTATTGATTCCAAAGGATCACCTTGATCAGTATGTATTCAGACATAAATTAGTTTAATGTTCAAGCACTGTACTACGGGGTAATTTGCTTATTTTACACTTATATTGACCGACTGAACTGATTATAACCGATTATTTCTTGCATTTAATTATCGGTTATTGTAACCTATTGCAACCGATGATAGATTGTGATATTTTACCGATAACCCATTGTTCTTTTTGCTCACCCGCGCGAAGTAAGTTATATTATAACTGACCCTCTGTGCTTATGTACGTCTGTTAACTTTTACTTTTAAATCTTCTTGAAAAAATACTGCACCAATTTTACTTCTATACGTTTTCTATAAATAAAAAAACCCCGTCTATATGGAACATTTTTATAATATTCTCTTCTGAAACTAGTATGGCTGTCGTTTGCCTGTAACATTGGGTTATAATATTAAGCTGAAAATGTGTACCGATAAAGACCATATGCTCACTTTAGTCCGACCATATATATCTAATTATTCTATGCACACCATTCTTTATTTGCTATTTTTTGCTTTCTATATAAGAAGGGAAAGAATAAGGGGTACTTTTTATTTTGCTCAGTATATATGGACAAACATGTGAGCTAAGCTGTTATATGGCGAAACGAGTCCGTGAATGGTTTAGCAGGGCATGTGTTTCTACACAAGCTTGTACTGTTTTTAACATTATATTCTTTTCTATTATTGGAGTCGGAATTTTAGAAGCTATTTTGTTCATGATTAGAGGGAATGGGTACACTTAGCATCTGTCTGAAGAGTACACATAGTTCAAGCTGTTGCGTTTTTGTGTTTGTGTTTTTAAGGGTTAAATAAGCTATTTTTGCTATTTTGTGTAGTATAACATGAGCTGTTGTACTAACATATGAGAGTATACCCTGGGAAGTCTTGTTCTTATATAAATCACGAATTGATTTGGACTTCTTTTATATGTATTGCTGTTTTACCTGTTATGTCCCAAGTCTATATTTCCATATTCAAACGTATGTCTTTGATGAAATGTTTATTCTCAGAATGTGTACAGTATATTTCCACCATGTCTTCCATTTCCCGTTTGGTCTGCTTTTGATTTGTATTGATTTTATATGCCGTAATTTTCATTTGGGAGACATGTACGCCATATTGTATCTTTCCAGAATTCTGGCATCGTGGAACTGAATGTGGGAGGAAGTTATTATGCAACTACACGTGAAACCCTTACCAAAGACCCAGACA
>JAWPHD010012711.1:0-73844 GCA_037043455.1 Cyrtodaria siliqua
AGTGTCGTCTGTGCAATATATGTGTGTATCAGAACATGTTAATAAATACTATTTATGTTGCAGTTACTATTGAGGTAGGCTTATACTTTCAGTTTGGCATATGTCTCAACTTATCAGGCTTACTGACACATATGTGCAATGCCAGATGAACATTGCTTAGTACTTAAATTCATCGATATATCATAACAAGTCCCTTATTCATATATATTATTTAAATCACGTTGAAAGGTTGTAAATTACTGATTCTTACAAATTTACACAAATATTGTAAAAAATATTAACTAAACTAAATGCATAAAAATGTGGTCAATAGTGGGTGGGGTAAATTGACTTCTAATTTAAAGAGTTTAAACTGAATTCAATGATAAAAAAAGAGCTTATTTACGCTTTATGCAACTCAGTGAATTGTAAAATTAAGCACATATTTAAAAAGTACATCAATAATTATTCACACAAGCATGACATTCAAAAATGAACATCAAAAACTTATATGAAAAGCGCTACAATGATAACTCCTATTAATGTTCGATTTTTTTTTCCATATAAGCTACCTGTTCCAGATTGCTATCATGGAAAAATGTAATCTATATACATTGCTCTTTTCAAAAGGTGATGGTAGAATTTGTCCCCATTGAGTTGGTAACAATATCGAAAATTGTGAGTCCTAGCTCAAGGCCTACTTCGCCATTTGTTGTCAAAATATTACAATAAGTCAGCCTTGTGTACTGTGAAACTATAAAGAAGTGGTCTAAACAGGTCTTTACTAGATTGTTAATATCAATGAAAGCTCGGACAAGTTCCAAAATCAGTCTTAATTACTGCCAGATCGGACCAGTAACAGTGGAGTTATGGCCTTTGATTTAGTTAAAAATGCTATGTTTTGCCTCGTTAAGACGATAAGGCCTTCCCTTTTCATCCGATCATTACCAAACTTTACCAGATGGTTAATATTAGTGAGAGTTCGGAAATGTTCGAAAACCAGCCAATATATAACCAGTAACAGCGGAGGTTAAGACCCTTGATTTAGTTAAAAATGCTATAGTGTGCCCCGATAAGATAAAACTAAGATAGGTCTTCAAAACAAGTAATAAAAATATAGCTTCCCTATATTAGGGAACTCAGTACAAAGCGCTTTAGAGCTATAAGGTAGTCCTATGGAAAATGAATTGGTGTAGTATGACCTACAGCAAACTCTTGCCGTAACCAACAGGCAATTGACAATAACATCGATCATCACCTTCGAAAAGATCTTGAAAACATGCAACAAGAATCGGACTAGATTCAAAATCTCAGTTGTTTTAATTCCAAATAAAAACAGTTTTACAAGAAATTACTATACTTACTTACAGAAATGAGTAATTTTAAAAGTAATTTAACAGAAAATGTCTGAAAATCGCAATTCTTACCCATAATCTTTGTTCTGATAGGGTTTACAAAAAAATGGGATTTTGAGTCTCAGTCTGATTCTTGTGGCTCAAAAGATTGATGAATATTAGGCCTTGTTTTGGCTTGGGAATAGTCTCTTTATTAAATTTACGCACAGCTTGTAACCGGTATGCATGTTCGCTAATTTTTTTTTTATATAAAACATATATAAATTATTTTTGTACCCAGATACCGTTTTTCACACTATTTTCCTATATTATGAACAAAGCAAGTTGAAATATTGGCCTAAACATATTTAACCAAAACTTTAAACTTAGCTGGATTTCAGCTATAAATTTGTGTGGTGGCAGTGATTACTCTAACAAAAAGGGGAAGTAACCACTGCGGGGAATTTGAATATAATGTCGATTGTTAGGTTTTCCGAAAAAAAACACAACCGGCAAGGTTATTAAAGTAGCGCATGCATACCATGTGGATATTTCGTTTATCCCTGACCTTTAGAAGGTTTTTGTTTTAGAAGAATCAACACGCGACTTGCACTCTGGCAATGCTGTTGGTGAAGGTTGTGACGAACACGCCACGAATTATTTTCTAGAAAAACTTTTGCAACTATATTAGTTGGCTGTTGCCCTTCTGAGTTTTGATTATAACTATGTAATGCTATATATTTCTTTTTGTCTTTTTGAGTTTGATCATCTGGCTGAATACAACAAACACGTGTCACCTATGATCATGTTGAATACAAGAGTTTAGGGTTAACTATATTCCACCTTTTTTTTTTTAGCTCACCTGAGCACGAAGTGCAAAAGTGAGCTATTGTGGCCACTCTTCGTCCGGCGTCCGGCGTCCGGCGTCAACATTTATATTGTTTACACGATAGAGGCCACATTTCTTGAGCAAAAACTTACACAGATTTTATATGACCATAAGATCTCGGACGAGTTCGATAATGGACCAGATCGGACAACTAACACTGGAGTTATGGCCCCTGAATTAGCAAAAAATGCAGTTTTTCATTTTGTTCTACACGATAGAGGCCACATTTCTTGAGCAATCTTAACCGAACTTGCACAGATTGCATATGACCATAAGATAAGGCCGATAATGGACCAATTTGCACCAGTAACACCAGAGTTATGGCACCTGAATTAGCAAACACTGCAGTTGTTCATCATGTTTAGAGGCCACTTTTCTTGAGCAATCTCAACCAAACTTGCACAGATTATATATGACCATAAAAACTCGGACGAGTTCGGGCCAGATCGGACCAGTAACACCAGAGTTATGGCCCCTGAATTATCAAAAAATACATCTTGTTTACATGATAGAGGCCACATCTCTTGAGCAATCTTAACCAAACTTGCACAGGTTGCATATGACCATAATATTTTGGACGAGTCTGATAATGGGCCAGATCGGACAAGTACCACTAGAGTTGTGGCCCCTGAATTAGCAAAAAAACGCAGTTTTTTTTATCTTGTTTACACGATAGAGGCTTCATTTCTTGAGCAATCTTAACCAAACTTGTACAGATTGTATATGACCATAAGATCTCGGACGAATTCGATAATGGACCAGTAATAACAGAGTTATGGCCCTGAATGATAGAAAAATGCAGTTTTTCATCTTGTTTACATGATAGAGGCCATATTTTTTCAGCAATCTTAACCAAACTTGCACAGATTATATATGATCATTAGATATCGGACGAGTTCGATAATGGGCCAGATCGGACCAGTAACACCAGAGTTATGGCAACTGAATTATAAAAAAAAAAGTTTTCATCTTGTTTACATGATAGAGGCCACATCTTTTGAGCAATCATAACCAAACTTGTGCAGATTATGATTGCACAGGTTGCATATGACCATACTATTTTGGACGAGTCTGATAATGGGCCAGATCGGACAAGTACCACTAGAGTTATGGCCCCTGAATTAGCAAAAAACGCATTTTTTTTTATCTTGTTTACATGATAGAGGCCACATTTCTTGAGCAATCTTAACCAAACTTGTACAGATTGTATATGACCATAAGATCCCGGATGAGTTCGATAATGGACCAGTAACACCAGAGTTATAGCCCCTGAAATGATCAAAAATGCAGTTTTTCATCTTGTTTACATGACATTTTTTTAGAAATCTTAACCAAACTTGCACAGATTATATATGATCATTAGATATCGGACGAGTTCGATAATGGGCTAGATCGGACCAGTAACACCAGAGTTTATGGCACCTGAATTTTCAAAAATACAGTTTTCATCTTGTTTACATGATAGAGGCCACATCTTTTGAGCAATCTTAACCAAACTTGTGACAATAAGATCTCGGATAAGATCCAAAATGGGCCAATTCGGACTAGTAACACCAGAGTTATGGCCCCTGAATTAGCAAACACTGCAGTTGTTCATCTTGTTTACATGATAGAGGCCACTTTCTTGAGCAATCTTAACCAACTTGCATATATTATATATGACCATAAGAGTTATGGTCCCTGAGATATCTTGTTCACACGATAGAGGCCACATTTCTTGAGAAATCTTAACCAAACTTGTACAGATTGTATATGACCATAAGATCTCGGATGAGTTCGATAAAGGGCCAGATTTGACCAGTAACACCAGAGTTATGGCCCCTGAATTAGCGAAAAATGCAGTTTTAGATGTTGTTAACATGATTTCTTTCTTTATTTATTTTTTATTCTTATTTTTTTAGTTTTTTTTTTTTTTTTTTTTTTTTGTATAATTAGTTGTTTTATTTAGTTTTGATTTTTGATTTTTTTTTAACGCCGTGTTGGATTTGACGAAACTTAACAGGAAGCATTGGTATGATTTCTAGTTATGCCTATTGCGGGTTTTTTTCCGGTTTGTTGATTTTTTGATGGAGTTACGGCCCCTTGACATTTTTACTTTAAATTTCTTGTCTGAGCTACTCCTCCTAAACGCCCTGACGGCTAAACGGCTTGTTGGATTTCTAAACAAGCTAGTTCTTGTTAGTAATGACAGAGTTATAGCCCTGGATTTGTTGAAACAAATGAAAATGAAGTAGCTACAGCTGTACAATGGCATATTGTAAATCTGTAACTACTTCATTTTTATCTGATCTTCACCAACCCCCCCATCCCCCCCCCCCCCCCACACACACCCCACACACCACCAACAACACCACCACCACCACCCATTTGTATGAAATCTCATTCATGGAAGAAAGTAGGACAAATTAAAAAATACCCATGCCAGACTAGACCACAGCAGACTTATTGCCCATGATTACCAGGAGAGCGATCTAGGACATCCTGGCACTCAGGGCCATCCTGGCACTCTTGTTTTATAATTATATACTGTATATCAGTCGTTTAATGGTAGATCAGTTTCAAATTTTAATAGTGGTTGAAAGTTTTGAACGTTTCTAAAGTAAGTCCGTTGTACTTGACAGATTTGCTGGCAAACTAATTTAAATGCAAATTAATGACGTCACTTTTGACCGTTTAACGTCATATTTAATTAGTCACACTTTTTTATTTATTAAGTGTGTTTTGTCGTATGTATATATTAAACCGAAAATGTAGCATTCACAGAACGCAGTCAACCAAGAAATAGTAGCAACGTATGGGGCACCACGCACATAAAAGTATGTGGCACCACGCACATAAAAGTATGGGGCACCACGCACATAAAGTATGAGGCACCACGCACATAAAAGTATGAGGCACCACGCACATAAAAGTATGGGGCACCACGCACATAAAAGTACGAGGCACCACGCACATAAAAGCATGAGGTGCTACGCACATAAAAGTATGAGGCGCATGCACAAACGTATGAGGCACCACGCACATAAAAGTATGAGGCACCACGCACATGAACGTATGAGGCACCACGCACATAAAGATGAGGGCACCACGCACATAAAAGTATGAGGTGCACGCACATAAAGTATTAGGCACTGCGCACATAAAAGTATGAGGCACCACGCACATAAAAGTATGAGGCAGCACGCACATAAAAGTATAAGCACCACGCACATAAAGGTATGAAGGCACCACGCACATAAAAGTATTAGGCAGCACGCACAATAAAAGTATGAGGCACCACGCACATAAGGTATGAGGCATCACGCACATGAAAGTATGAGGCACCACGCACGTAAAAGTATAGGCACCACGCACCTAAAACAGTTGACAAAAATAGTACTGCCTTGGATCGGCCGGATACAAAAAGGCCGTTCTAACCATGTTGTCACACCAAATGACAAATTGATGTTAACAATAGATATATATATATATAATCTCACAATATATATCATCAAGTGTACACACTCAAATACCTGCAGTCCAATGCCTGGAATCCGTAAATGTTGCAAACTGATATTTCTAACTGATTGTTTTTTTGTGCTCTAGGTAAATAACACCGTATGTAAAGTAAAACAATTGTGCAATCGGCGAAGGATTAGTTGAACAAGGTTCGAGCTATTTTCTGGAAGTGTACTTTTGCAATAAGATTACTTGTTGGTTACCGTCTTCTTCGTTGATTTAATTATAGCTATACCATGCTATACACCTCCTTGTTTTCATGGGGACATTTGTTTTTAATAGAGGAAATACGTCTTAAATGGGTGCAAAATAGTTCAACTCCAACTAAGATATTGCATGTATTTAGCTTATCTAATGTATTTATTTGAAATGTTTTTCTATGATCAGTCTGGTGAACACAAAACCTCTGTGCCACCTGGAATAAAACGACATTATCACCTCGAATACAAGTCCATATGGTTAACTGTAAACTGTATTAAACTTCTGAATATATTCATTCGTTTAATGCTCGCAAATTGTGTTTTTAGACGGCAACACGTTAGTAAGAATAGCGACCATCGCAAAGCATATATTTTAATACAGATTGACCCGTTATTAAGTTGTGTTGTTTTGATAGTTCTAGTGACAGACAAATTAAAATAAAAGCAGTGGACGACATTTTTAACTCTTTAACGTCATATGACGTTGACTGATTTGAAACAGTTTATGCACTATCAATAAGCTTCTTTTTTTCAAACGTCAACTAATCGGAGGATTTTTGCGATACATTAACCGAACTTCTTACTCATTTTTGGCTCATTGCCTTTGTCAGCACAACAACTTGTTTTATTCCTTTGGGTTCATTAAAACAACTGTATTTATATTTCAAACTAATACACATATCGATACATGCCATTCTTTACGTTTGGAATAAAAGCATACCGTACCTTACCGTACCGTACATTCCGCAACATAACGGAAATAGCAGTTACGGGGTACGGAGAATACCGAAAGTAGTAATGAATAGTTGAGCTTAATGTAACGAAACTGATATAAATATGAAATATTTCACACCGTTAATATAAATATATAATGTAACTTAATTAATTTCTTATAATTCACCCCAGGTCTAAAATTTATTTAATAAGGTTGATTTAATAGTATTACATATTTATTTATGATAACTGTTACACACACGATGTTTGCCGGTAGGTACGGTACGGCATGTATTCTATTTATTATCTTATTACATCTGATAGATATATTACGTGTATGCATTCTAATTGCTTTAATATACGACATAAATAAATGAATTAACATTTTCTTTTGTCTTTATATATATTCTACATCCTACTTTAACTGGTACTCTCCTTTAGTTTCGTAACACTAAGCTAAACTATTCATTATTCAACCAAATACACGCATTAATTAAACACTACAAACAATAACGAAGATAAGTAGTAGGACAGGATGATGCACTTCAAACTTAAGAGTTGACAACAGGGCTACCGCGTTGCATGGTCAAAAGAAAAAAGAAAAAGAAAAAAGAAAAGTAAAAAAGAAAAAAAAGAAAAAGAAAAATACCGCCTGTGGGTTAAACCATGTTCTAGGGAGCGCCAAACCTCACTGTTAGTCACCATATCGTCATCACAACTTGGATCGTTGGTTTTGGTGAATATATAATGACACAATTTGTAAATGAGTTTCTAAATCTGCACATGCTTTTATGTGCGCGAAGTAAACAAGACTGTACGTAAAGTAGAACTACTGTGCATGCACAAATACATAAAAAAATGTTTGGCTCCTGTTTCCGGACTACTTTATGTATATACACCGTTCTACTTCTGTGGAATGTGCACATTACACATGAACTTGTAAACAACATGCAAAGTCTCCTTTTATGGCAACATAAGCGCCCTACCGGTAGTATATAAAGCTTGTACGTGTGTGGGACGCACAGTTCAACCCAGAATACGCTTTTCAAACAGTAGAGTTGTTTAACCCTGTCCAGCAATATTACATCTAAAATAGGACTGATATTTTTCAAAATGGCATCTCGATATTTACATGCACTCATATTGCTAATCGTCATACACGTGACCGAGGCGAGCAGCAACGTAGAACCGCATTGTCCAAGGTGTTCAAAGTATGAATATGACGAAAAGACCTTGGAAAAATTAATAAGAATGGAACACCAGTGGTCAATATTCAATGAAAAATGGAATTCGATGGAGCAAAATATAAAGGAAACAATGACGATGTTGAAAGATGCCGAAGAACGGAGGAATCAGAGCCAAAAAGCAAGGGAAGAAAACCTGAAGGACAAAATATTGGAACTCAATGAGGCCGAAGTACAGCGAGAAAAGAGACTTACCTCTTTTCAAGAGAAACAAAAAAAAGACATAAATAATACAATAACAAACGCCCATCAACAAGTAATTCGAATGTCGCAAGACATGATGGAGTACCCAACGGCAATGAATAAAACACTAGCATATAACGAAAAACTGAAGGACAACATTTTGGAACTCAATAAGGCCGAAGTACAGCGTGAAAACAGACTTACCTCTTTTCAAGAGAAACAAAAGAAAGACATAAATAACACGATAACAAACGCCCATCAACAAGTAATTCGAATGTCGCAAGACATGATGGAGTACCAAACGGCAATGAATAAAACACTGCTAGCATATAAAGGTAAGATTCGATTTCTTTCATTCGTCAGTTTCTGCTGGCATTAGTAAAAACGTATATCTGGCTCCAGCTGAGATAACTTTTAATATTCACTACCAGTTATTATAGCATTGTAACTGTCCTTTTGGTATAAAAAGTAGACAATACATATAATGTTAAACTATTCAAAAAGTTGAAATTTAGAGAAAATAAGCAGAAAGATGTATTCGCGTTTTACTCTTCTCAGACAGAACAAGTTTCTATTTTATCTGGAAAAAAAAAAAGTATCGCATATTGTCTCAAATTTCGGTTGACCATTACAGGTCATAGTTAAAAAACTGACAAAGTATATAAATTCAACACTTTATTTATATTAGGGTTTACATTATAATTGTACAAATATGTAAGTAACAAAAAGGCTAAACTTTACAAAATTATGAACATGGATTTATAATTTGCTTTGAGGAGTTATTTTATTCATACACAATAATGGAAAATTATTCCATAGATCATATATAGGTGATGCCGCAAAATCTATTTATTGCAATGTCCTATTTTAATTTCGGAGGTACCTAATCTAGTCATCTTTCATGTCAAATTTGATGTTTTCCTATTTCTCCCCCCTGCAATGACACTATTGTTACTGCATATTTTGTTGTTCTATAGATGGAGCTGGTATTGCCACATCATGCTCAATTCAATTTACCTGCACATATGTAGAGTAATATATGATTAAGCACTTATTATTTGTAATGAGTGGAAACACTTAATGTATTATTTCTAAATGAAACCATTATAGACCGTGCACTCAATCGTACTCATCAAAGAATAATGCTATCTGCCGAGAACGATAACTTTTTCTTTAGTCCCTATCCCGACATCAACAGGCAAAGTTTACAACAGTTTATAAACCCACTGACGACGAGGTATTTATATAACTTACATATTCTGAGTACCCAAACTCTATGGCGACACAATATAAACGGCTTTAACCAGCCAGGCCAAACCCAAAAACTGGAGCGTCAAACCAACGCATAATTGAATTTACGCATATTCAGTCAGGGATATTTGAAGAACCCGTGAATAAACCTATACTTTTTAATCGGCACACATACATTTGTATATGACCTGCACACCTGGGTAGTGTTTTGATAAACGATTTTGAAGTGTAATGTTGCCATTATTTGGCGGGATAGTTCCGTTAAGCATAAGATTGGAATGCAATATAACTTTTACCCATAACAAAGACGGCCGTTCGTTGTTGCAGTCTAATAAAGCATTGTTGCAGTCTAATAAAACATTTGTCCAATGTTGTGTTAGTTCGATCTGTGCATATTAGCAAGACGCTCTATTTAATTATTTTATTATAAACATGCGTATAAATTAATTTAATAACTAACTTCAAATTCATGAAAACATAACTCAGTATTCCCTCTGGAAGATACTTTTGTTATCTTTATAATTCAGTTAAGTTAATAAAATTATTAAAAAACACAAAAAAAACACACGCACAAAAACACATTTAAAAATAAATAAATATTACGTGCAGTGATGAAACATATCTTATTTAACTAGATTTTCTGTCCTTATAATTACAATTAAGAAATAGACTGCATAGTAAATAGTGTCCATTGCGCTAACAGTCATTCATCTAATATTACAGAAAGCCATTTGGTCCATGAGTATATTACAGAAAGGCATTTGGTCCATGAGTAAACTACAGAAAGCCATGTTGTCCATGAGTATGCTACAAAAAGCCATTTGGTCCATGAGTATATACTACAGAAAGCCATTTTGTCCATGAGTATACTAATTAACTATTACCGACGTGCTGTTTTATGTACAGAAGTCAATGGCAATAATTGAAATGAAATGAATAACAAACAATATGATATCAGTTGCTTAATGCAGCATGCTTAACTAGTTTCATTTTAACTATGACATATTGTATATACATATATATTTTAACAATATATAACATTAGTTATCACAGACATACAATAATTATCTGTTTTTGTTTCAGCACCAATCGTGTTCTTTTCTGTGCACAGGCCGACGGGTCTAGTGGACGGCGTCCCTACATTCAGCACAGTTCTTGGTAATGTGGGAGATGGCTATGATACGGCAACAGGAGTATTTACCTGCACGGTTCCGGGATTGTACCAGTTCTCCTTTACGTTTGTGAGCGTCACTAGTACGTCAGGTTCTACTTTTTGCTACATACGGCACAACGGTGCATATACTGTGTATGCATATACTTCCCCTTCCAGTAACGCCCGTCAGTCTGCCTCCGCTACCACGTACATGAAACTCGTCAGCGGAGACAAGGTTGACGTGGGTAGCTGTAGTAACTGGAAAAACGTTTCTGGTGGTACCGGAATGTTCTCCGGTGCACTGATACATACAGCGTGATTGTGATTATTTACATTGTGAGTTTGTAACACTGCTCACTTCAAACATGTTTATAACATCAGATGTGTGTGAGTCAAACTTCATCTTTTTGCTATTATCTTATGTCTTTGTAATTTCGATTGCGTTCAATTTGCATTTTTATAAACATGGTTTAACAAGTACCTTGATGTAATGTAAATATATCTATTAATAGCTGTACCTGTAAAAATAATATTCACCGGGTGGAGGCAGACGAACTTCTTTATTGTAAAATAGTCAGTTGTATATTTGTTCTACACTGACGTAAACAAGTGACCCGATGTGATGACAATATTGTGTAAGAATGGTTACCTTTAGTGAATTTGGATGCAGTATGCACTATTAAAGAGACACATCGCATGATTTTTCTACGATCTCGCGGCGTCCCATTATTGTTTCTACAAGTATCCCCCTTTGATGTTATGTAAATGTGTCGGATGAATGTTAAGTAGGAAGTTCTATATTCTACAATCGTTTTGTCTTAATTATTCAATTAGTAAACCATAGTATTCGCCGTGGTGGAGGCAGGCGCATTTCTTTATGGTAAAACGTGTGAAGACAAGAGTGTGTAAGGAATGTGAATGAGAATGGTTACCTTTAGTGAATTGGGATGCAGTATATACTATTAAAGAGACACATCGCATGATTTTTCTAAGATCTTTCGGCGTCCCATTATTTTTTCTACATAACTTGCATTTGTTTAATCAGTAATATTAATTATACGAATAGTAAAAGCAAATTGTTTATGCATATTTTTAAATGTTGATTATATTGCACCAATATATTTAAACTATGGTAGAATAAGACGCCAAATGAAAACTCACTAATTACATGTATTCAAGCAGGCTTAAAGTCAAAACGATACTGGATAAATAAATCGAGACGCTAATTTCAATTCTTGATAAACATTTCCAGATTGCCATGCGTACTTTTAAGGTAAACACGTTTTGTTTGTGTATCGCCTGTAGGCCAAAAATACGATTTCTACCAAATGCGTGACTATGACTACATGTTTTTCGCACTTCTATGACTATGACTACATCTATTTCGCACTTCAATGTCTATGACTAAATGCATTTCGCACTTCTATGACTACATGTATTTCGCACTTCTATGACTGTGACTATATGTATTTCGCACTTCTATGACTATGTCTACATGTATGTCGCACTTCTATGACTATATGCATTTAGCACTTTTATGACTGTGACTACATGTATTTCGTACTTCTATAACTATGACTATAGGCATTTCGCACTTTTATGACTATGACTACTTGCTTTTCACAAGTAATTCGCACGTCTTATGACTATAACTAGATGTATTTCGCACTTCTATGACTACGACTATATGTATTGCGCATTTCTATGACTATGACTATATGTATTACGCACTTCTATGACTATGACTCTTACGAAGTACACTTGAGAAGTTTAAATCAGAAGTTGTATTTCAGTGATTTGTGATGCTTCGTCAACATGTTCTTGCTTACTTCCTTTGATAATGATCAAGAAATAAAAGGTGCTAATTTGTTTTAATTATTCAGTGTTGTTGTTGTTGTTTTTTGTTGTTTTTCTAAAATGAGAACAATGTGTTTAAACCAACTTAAATATAGGATTGTCGAATAGGAGAATTTCCTAGTTGCCGTATACTGCAGTGTGAGGACTTCTCGCGTATGAACGATTCTATTTAATTGACATTGGAGTTACATTGTGAGTGATATGCTCATATTGTCATCAGTTGGACTACCGATTATGGAATATCTTCGTACACATGAGTTTACATATGATACAAGTTAGGTGGATACGAAGGTGGAGTGGGCATATAGTGTTACCCTTGTCCGTACCTCCGATTGTCCTTCCGTACGTCCTTCCGTACGTCTGTATATAATGATCTTACTTAACTTTCAAGTTTTTCGTCCTTTTTTAAATGACTGAATGCGCAAAAACGGGTATCCGTGTCAAATGGACACAATTTCTAGTTTCAATTGAATTACTATACGAATACAATTATTATGTTCTATATGTTTTTGTAATAACTAGATGTAGATAGAGATAACGTAAGTATATTCTTGTTCCAAATCAACTGTTTCATAAACAAGAATGTATTACATTTGTCACGTGAATTTATAGTGTCATGTATTTGTTTGTATGACGAGAAACTATAACAGTTTTAATCAATAAAAGTATGTATATGTCTATGTGTCTTTGTCTATATAATACTACTACAAATCAGAAACACGAACGAACTTATCCCACAACTAAAGAAAATAGATATCGACACATACATTTCTTATTAAAAAGAAAATGTAGTACGTGTTTCTTTCTACTCGGTTGTTTGTGTAGATAAAGATAGGATGATTTGCTCCCTGTGCTATTTGCAGATTTCACATTATAAACCGGTTCATTTACCGTGGTGACAAACGGTGCATGATATTGGCAGTTCTTTTGGTGAACTCACAATTCACACACAATATCTTATCCGATATATCAAAATACGACAAGCAAAGTTTTACGCAAGCGTAAAATAGCTGCCGAGAGGAAATAGCATATATCTGGGTAGGGACTGGAAACGAAGTTTAACATAATAACATATCAAGTCACGGGTGTTAAAACAATATTGAAAAAAATAATGTTGACGTAAACACGCCACGACCGTTTTTATTTTCTTACCAGGCACATTCTTCCAGAGTTTTACCATCAGTTGTTCCTACCAAACATTTTGAATCAAGGTGGGCGACCTCGCTTCTCTCTGTTCAAATAACTTGATTTGCCTTACATACTGATTACAATTCAACTTTGGAGCACGACGTGCTAGAAATACACATCAGCACATAAATACAGGTGTTCACATGTAAGGGATGCGTGTGCGTTAGCTTGTGCATTACAACAGACGTCAATGACGGATCGAACTCGATTGACTGGTCTTTTTACTAAGCACTGGACCTGACTGTTTGTAACCATATTGGTCGATTTCAGTTCCTTTTTCGAGTTATCTGCTTTTTCATGGTCCGAAACCGAATTGTCTTTGCTTTTGGCTGACTCAGTAATTGTTGAATAAAACATGAAAAGAAAGAATGATGTAGCTAACAAGCCTTTTATTTTTATATTTAGATTACTGGTATTATTAATCTTATTATTAATTCATTATTTGTTTTACTTATTTATTTTATTTTATTTATTTATTTATTCAATTATTTCTTCCTTTTTTTTTTTTTATTTTTTTTAAAAATATTCATTCTGTTAATCAACACACACACTCATCTGGAATTTAATTCACATTGGTGTTCACTTCATTTCACTTCACTTCACTTCACTTCACTTCACTTCACTTCACTTCACTTCACTTCACTTCACTTCACTTCACTTATTGATTGATTGATTGATTGATTGATTGATTGATTGATTGATTGATTGATTGATTGATTGATTGATTGTTTGTTTGTTTGTTTGTTTGTTTGTTTGTTTGTTTGTTTGTTTGTTTGTTTGTTTGTTTGTTTTGAATGAAACATGAAAATAAAGTAGCTAACAAACCTTTTATTTTTATATTTAGATTACTGGTATTATCAATTCTTATTATTAATTCATTATTTGTTTTACTTATTTATTTTATTTTATTTATTTATTTATTCAATTATTTCTTCCTTTTTTATTTTTTATTTTTTTTAAAAATATTCATTCTGTTAATCAACACACACACTCATCTGGAATTTAATTCACATTGGTGTTCAATGGTTTGCAGTAGCGCAGCTGCTTGTACGCACTGCAGGCCAGTGCCCACAGCTTTTCTCAGTTTTTTGGGCTTATGGGATGGCGAGTTGTCCGTCGTCCGTCCGTCTGTCGTCTGTTAATTTTTGTCTCGTTAAGACAATAGGGCCTTCATTTTTCATCCGATCTTTACTAAACTTTAACAGAGTGTTAATATCAATGAAAGCTCGGATAAGTTTGAAAACCAGCCATATTGGACTAGTAACGGCGGAGTTATGGCTCTTGATTTAGTTTAAATGCTATATTTTGCATCGTTAAGACGATAGTGGTTTCATTATTCATTCGATCTTTACCAAACTTTAACATATTGTTAATATCAATGAAAGCTCGGACAAGTTCGAAAACCATTGATATCGGACTAGTACTGAACGGCGGAGTTATGGCTCTTGATTTAGTTTAAATGCTATATTTTGCATTGTTAAGACGATAGTGGCTTCATTGTTCATCCTATCTTTACCAAACTTTATCAGATTGTTAATATCAATGAAAGCTCGGACAAGTTCGAAAACCATTGATATCGGACCAGTAACAGCGGAGTTATGGTCCTTGATTTTGTTAAAAATGCTATAATTTGCTCGTCATACAATAGGGCCTTCGTTTTGCATATCTAATCGTTGCCAAAGTTTACCAGATTTTTTGACTTTCTTTTTTTATATTATTATTTTTTTTGTTAAATTTATTTTTAGAATTCTTTTTAGAATTTTTTTTTATTGAATTTGTTTTTGATTATTTTTTTTTAATTCAGTAACAGAGGAGTTATGGCTCTTGGTTTAGATGAAAATGCTATATTTTGCCTCGTTAATACGGTAGGGCCTTCATTTTTCATCTGATCTTTACCGAACATTCCCTTCTTGTTAATATCAATGAAAGCTTGGATAAATTCGAAAACCAGCCAGTTCGGACCAGTAACAGCGGAGTTATGGCCCTTGATTTAGTTAAAAATGCTATATTTTGCCTCGTTAATACGATAGGATCTTCATTTTTCATCCGATCTTTACCAAACTTGACCAGATTGTTACTATCAATGATTTTTTTTGAATTTTTTAAAAAAAATTATTTTTTATTTTTTTTAGCTCTATGTTGGACCAGTCGGACCAGTAACGGAGGAGTTATGGCTCTTGATTTAGTTAAACATGCTATATGTTGCCTCGTTAATACGGTAGGGCCTTCATTTTTAATCTGATCTTTACCAGACTTTACCAGATTCTTTAGTTATGGCCCTTGATTTAGTCAAAAAGCTGTTTTTTGCCCGAAACTTTCCAAAAAACGTAAATGGCAATCACTCGCTTCATTGATGTTATAAGAGCCATGTTAGTCAGTAGAGCGTCCACAGGCCCTCTTGGGCCTCTTGTTTTTTTAAATATGCCAGAAATGCATTAAAACATGAAAAGAAGGGTGGAGGGTTTTGTTGTAAACAATAGCGAATTGTTAACTGTTTGTAATAACGTCCAATGTTATATAACGTTTGCCAGTAAATTGTGAAATTTGTCAACAATGACTGTTTATTCCGACAAATCTTCAGAATACATCAGTTTATGTAAATTGTTTAAACGAGAAATATCGGAGAGCATGCCCTTGAAACTCCCTAGCAATTCCCATCTGCGATCCTCAGTTGCGTGAGTCTACAGCGTACAATTGAGCTACGCCCCTTTTTGTAGGTAGAAAAGGGGAAACAACACGTACGTTGAATTAGTATTAAGTATGAATAGTTACTGCCCTTGAGAAAATAAAATATTCCCGGTAAAAGCATACAACTGTTATAATGCTGTGACCTATATTTCTATTGTATGTTCAAAGAAAAATGTCCTCTTTCTTTCGGCTATTGCTTCTTCGCCGTAGTGAACACATTAAATGGTTTGATGAAAAACATACGGTGTTCCGTTAGGGCCATCGTACCATCGCGTATCGACCTTTACAAGTCGATGCGCGATGCTACTATGGCGATGACACGATGGTACGATGACGATGCAACGATGACACGATGGTTCGATGGCGATAGTACGATGGTACAATGGCGATGATACGATGTTCCATCGCCATCGTACCATCGTGCCATCGCGCATCGCCTTTAAACGCAATGGCACGATGGCGATGATACGATGGCGATGACGCGATGGACCATCGTGCCATCGTACCATCGTAACATCGCGCATCGCAGTCGATGTGCGATGCTGCGTCGCCTCTGGCTCCATCGTACCATCGCTTCATCAGCTTCCGTTTAGACATGCGCACCAACACCAATTAACTTTCGTCAGAAGGATTTGCCGCCACCAGCCACAATCATGTCGTCTGAAGAAGAAGGTAATTGATTATTGTCAGTAAGAAAACATTGCCAAAAAGTATTGTCGAATCTTTGCATCCATGATGTCCTCCATTTTTGATTTGCTTTGATGTGCGCATGTCTAAACGGAAGGCGATGGAGCGATGGTACGATGGAGCAGGGGGCGATGCAACATCGCACATCGACTGCGATGGTGCGATGGCACGATGGTACGATTGCGATGATACGATGGTCCATCGCGTCATCACCATCGTACTATCGCGTTTGAAGTCGATGCGCGATGGTACGATGGCGATGGTACGATGGCGATGACGTGATGGATCATCGTATCATCGCCATCGTACCATAATACCATCGCCATCGTACCATCGCGTCATCGTACCATCGCACATCGACTTGTAAAATTCGATACACGATAGAACGATGGCCTGAACGGAACACCGTAAAAACATTATGAAAAACGATTTCAATGTTTTAGTCGGCAAAGCGCCAAATTACAGCGTGTAGCAACTGTTTGCAATCTGTATTAATCAGTTGGTCACATAATGAGTAATAACATATAACCCAATTTAAATCAGCCTTAATAATATGTGTGTATGTTGCGAATATTGATAAACTTAATTAATTGTACAAATTACTGAACAATTTGTTCTACAAAACTGTTCCATAAAGGTTTACCACCACCTACAGCATATAAACCTCCAACGTAGTTTGTATAATAAAAAGTAATCCTTCATTTTTAATGTAAATGGGCATTTCCGGGTAGGGAAAATAACCCATTTCTATTCGATTTCGTTGTTGTATGTATAAGAAGTGTATTGATAGGTGTTTCTGGATTATTGATGAACATTTTCCAAATTTCGGATCTATGCATATACATTGTGAGCAACTACCATTGAAAACAGCTCTACTCTTGACCTGTTTAGTAAACAAACACGAATTTTCTTACATGTATTTTGTTACCGGGATAGTAACTTTAATATTTAACGAATTGTGTTCAGCTAAGGCGCACATATCCCTATGCGATGAGCCATTTTCTCCACAGCATAATTTTATTTATTAGAGATCTGGTTTATTACGTCTCTGGGTTTATCAGTACATTGTGAGATTTATCCTTCTTTTTAGCTGAAGCAGCCATTTTGAATTAACCACTAACCTGATGTTTACCAAATAAACATTAAGAGTAACATTCCCGTAAAATGTCATCAACATTAAGTTACAGTTTCAGAGATTTATTCGTCACAAGAAAAAGGACAGACAGACGGAAGGGCAGACGGACGCCGCAAAACGACTTGAGCTCTTCTGGAAGGAGCAAGAGTGAAAATATGCTGGTGGCACAGGAGCAATAAAAGTTTTTATTTTGATGATTGATGGCATTTTCAGTAGAAGTGTTTCATTGATACCATGATGATAATTAGAGTGTCTCGAACGTCGCAGGGTCGGATGTCATTGCCATACAGGCCATCTAAGGTCACGAAGTAGGTCAAAGCTCAACCAAGTGCAAACGAAAGGAAATTTAGTGTCAGCTCTTTAACTTGAGTAATTTGAATACATAGCTAACGAAACTTGGATGCAATACTTATGAGCAAAATGTATCGGTCAGGTTCGATAACCAGTCAGATTGCACCAGCATCCCCGGAGTTATTGCCCCTTAGTACTTTAGTAATTGTAACTGAAGGTTTGCCAACCTTATTTACAATGTTTGTGGCCAAAAGATCTCGATCGAACTCAATAACCAGCCAGATATCTCGCCGATAACCATAGATTTATACCTCCTTTATTCGTAATTTTTTGAAATTGACGATTTTCCGCTCAGTAAATGTATTACTTTAAATTGTACTAATTTAATTTCTAACTTCGAGACAATGCTAATGGCCAACATATTTTTTTTCAAATGTGAGCTAGATCGCACAAGTTACCCGGAGTTATATGCCTTTTAAAAACCAGTCAGATTGCACCAGTAACTCCAAGTTATTTCATCTTCATTGGTGAATCTTTTTGAACTCGACAATGTCTGCTCAATTACTAGAGTAATTCTAATTGAAATTTAACCAAATATGGATACAATTTGTATGGACAATATATCAAAATCAAGTTCGGTAACCAGCTAGATCACTTCAGGAACACTAGGATTATTTCTCCTTAATGTGTAACAATTGTTGAAATATACGACATTTGCTCAATAACTTGAGTAAGTCTAATTCAAATTTAACCTAACTTTGACACAATGCTTATGACCAAGCAAATCTCGATATATTTTGATAACCAACCAGATCCCACCCTTTTATTCCCAAAGTTATTGCACTTTTTTGGTTAAAATTGTTGAAACTAACGAATACCATTTGGGTTAAAATTGTTGAAACTGACGAATACCACTCAATAACTTCAGTAATTGTAATTTAGATTCAAGTAAATCTCCAATCTTTACTTTTCAGGACGGGCACTCTTGTTTTCAATATTCGTCAATATGAAATTCAGTGTGAAATGTATTTCTGTGCATTTTTGCATAAACTGTATATAAATTATCTATGAAGAACACTTTCGACAATATTTAATAAGTAATTAATTGCATAGCATGACTGACTTGGTGTTGATATGTCACTCCATCCTTCCGGCTTCTATTTATCCATCGGTTGTCTGTCTCGCTTGTAATATCCAACATCCTTGATCATAATTTAAAAAAAAAGCTGACTGGGGGCTTTCAAATCAATGTTTCCGCTTGACCACCATACAAACTACGCAAAATGGGACCTTGTACATAAGGGATATCAGAAACAAAATGGTAACAGCTCCGGAGTTTAATCGTGAACGATCGGCCAGTCCCGTCATTCTTCAGAATCCCGCCTCGTGTGTATCACGGAGCTTCGGTATGTTCAAAATTTTGACATTTTGTTAGCCGGAAGGCAACGGCATAGAAAATAGTGCACTGTTGCTATGTAAACAATATGGCCGCTTGCCACTCGTGTTGATGTATAATTTGTGTTGAGTGTTTGTTTCTTACAATGCAGATGTAGGTTTTATCACTGCTTTCATGTAAATAAACTATTGAGGAGCAATCGGCTGAATAACATTGCAACATTTGGATGATAACTTTGATTTTGAATGCAAATTTGTTTTGACGTAACCAATATTGAAACCTGCGTATTACGATTGCGTATTACATTCGAGTAATGCTGCGAAGTAGTGTACGTGATGTTGCGAATGCTCCAGAGTTAAGACATTACGTTGTTAAAAAAGCAGTACCCACTTCAGCCAGGTCCCACCTAACAGGCAACAAAATAGATCAACCAAATGTGCAAGTCAACAATGGTATCATATGCATTACAAGAGTATGTTGTGTGCTACATGGGCGACAAGATCATTAGAGAACACGAAAAAAGCTGTCGGAGAACAGCGCAGCTCGTCATTTCAGAAAATATGATGTTGGAACCATATTGTTAAAGTTTAAACTTCGAATACACCATATAGCTAGGACGGAATCGGGCATAAAATGCTGAAATTAACCCTGGTGCGTAACCTAGGATAGCACGTATTGCTGTACAGAATGAATTTCCTTGTAACTAAGGGGTCATTTTTAGGATCATTCATTATGTTTAGGCGCTTTAAAATAGAAAATATCATTATTTGTCAATTTTAAGTCGGACCCCTAGACCCCTTTGGAAAGCCTGATGTACTCCCTTTAACGATAGAGCAGGTATATATATATCCGTGAACAATAAGAGCAAAATGAATGAGAAAGAGACCTTTAAGAAAAGAAATAAGTAATGTGTGTGGAGGGGTGGACCTGGTAAGGGGTTGACGGTGCAGGCCTGACAAAACTTTTTAACACACAATCCCGAGATTTTTAAAATTGAAGATTTAAAGCGGGCGAAGAACATTTTTAAATGAAAATTGGAGCGGCTACTTGATTTTCGCCTTTTTTAAATGCACAATTTAAAATTGTTTTTGCAATTTATGCTAATGCTTTCATATTTGATAGTTATAGAAACTAATATATTAGCATACTTCAACGTGCACAAAAGTAGTTTGTTTTATTGAGCGGAACGTGTATCTTTTAAACGTTCCTGGTTTTAGGGAAGACTTTGTAAATAGATTAGAAAGGCTTGGTTTAATTTGTACCACAACTGTTTTTTGTGACATTGCACATACTATTCTACAGAGATGCATGCTAAATGCAAACACAAAATCTTCATAACTCTTAAACAAATTATATAATCATCGTGATATACGGCTGTAGCTGTTTTAGTAATAGCACCACATAGAAGGAGTCTCTAGATCCTAAAAATTGCTATTTCAATCAGATTGACAATTTAAAGAAGAAAGTAATATATTGTTACTATTGCACATGTTGTTATTCCATTGAAGAAATTAATTATATCCGTAGGTGTTATTTGGATATTCACCCAGTGCATTACACCAATGACCTTCACCCTCTCATGGATTTGACACTTGTAAATACCTTCCTTTGCATTGTTAGCTGGGGAACGTGACAAGATCAATGCATGAAATGTGCACATATTGCTGTTAAATCTTGAACATATTTTAAAAAGTAAGATGTGATGGGAAATCCGGAGATCCGGAGAGCAAATGAAAATCCGGAGAATCCGAAATTTAGCCGGAAATTTGGCAGGCCTGCTGGTGTTGGCGGCGATAACCATGCGTAAAGGTATGTCATGTGTAACCTTAAATAGAATTATGTGGTGAAATTGCATTTGTACCAAGATTACAAGCAATCTGTAAAGAAATAGCAGATATATATCCGTCACATGAGAAAGATGCCATTTTAAGAATAGAAATAAGTAGTGTGTTGACGGGTGGAGCTGGTCAAGGGTGGGTGTGTGTGTGTGTGTATGGTGATTAACATGCGAACATGTATGTTCTGTGTAGCCTTAAACAGAATAATGGGATGAACATTTTTGGAATACGATTACTTCCCTTGTTTTAAATGACGCCATTTGCTCAAGCAACAACAAACCGTTGACATGTCAGTTGTGGTTATGTTTGGTTATTGAATACGACGATAAATTGCTTGAAAGACATTTTAATGACCATGGCACTAATTTAGTTGTTTAGACAGTTGACATATATATGTGATGTATATGGAATTTCAGTCCGCCAATTCCCGTTGAACATAGTCAAGGATCGGTGAGACACTAGGGCACCGCGATCAGCGGCTCATATTGGGACGGAAAGATGCTGTGACACTCGAGGACACGGTGTTTCATTCTAAAATAAGAAGGAATCTGTAAGTGTTTTTTCGTATTTAAACCGGCTGTTTTCCACAAGTGAAAGTGTGCACGGAATTGTTCAATGTATATGGGAGGGTGTTAAGGCCAAAAATAAAATTATGTTTGTTTCCCCTTCCCGACCCATGCAAAAAAGGGTTGGGTAGGTAGGTAGGTAAAATATTTTTTTTATTTCATTTCTTTTATTTGAGATCAAAACTGGAATACATGCTACCTATAAGACACATTTAAGACAAAAAAAAAAAAAAAAAAAAAAAATTTTTCGCCAGTGTCGAAAAAATAATTCGGGTCGCGGCAATTTCGGTGGGTCGGTCGGGAAGGGGAAACAAACATAATTATATTTTTGGCCTAACCCTTCCTCACTAGAATCCAGAATACCAAATAAATTTGGCCGGCATCCGGAATACGCTCTAAATTGCAGCTGGAATCCGAAATACTCTTTGAGCTTGATATTATGTTGTTCAGACATACCAACCCAGTGTTCCTGGGTAGAACCAGTACTGTATACATCACGCCATTTTTGACACGTATATTAATCAGTGTGGTAGCATACACGTTTCATCTAATAATTTCTTGGCATCACATTTGGCCAAAGGTCCTTATATCTACCTGATTTATACTTTAAATCTCGCAGATATATTTTATCATTGCATATCAAGAAATTCCAAGGCCTGTTCTCTTAAACAAAAAATACAAACACAAAACATGCTGCTTCTTCCTCGTATCGAGCCCGCACTTGTCAAATCGGTTCTAAGCACTTCCAATGCGTCATTATGGAAACATTGATAAGTCTTTCTGGAAGTGTAATATACGAACTTCAGTATAATGCATGTTCAATATTTTCAGTGCTTTAGTTTAGTTTCGTTATTTCCAAATCTACGGTCGAACAGTCGAGCTAAACTGACTATTACTGCTAACGTATGTTCTTCCATATATTTTCAAGGGAGAAGTGCTGGACTTAAAATAGCTTTATGATTAATGGTAGGTTTAGTTGCAGGACATAGAGAATACAATTATGAAAATGGCACACGTTCAATCGTGATACCATGCGCATCATTTCTTGAAAACAAAATGCATCACAGAGCAGCATGCCGTGTCCAATTTCTAACATGTCTTTTTTTCTAACATACCTTTCATAAATAATGTTTACTACGTCATTACTCTATTTCTCGGGCTCGACTCGTACCGACCTTGGTAACCTGACGAGGTATTATATGACTCAGTTTACATGAGAGAGTTCACGACATCTGTAGGTGTATTACTATGTAGCATGTGTTGCTCCGATGTGTCTAATATAGTTCCTATTATAAAAAGCAGTCCGTCTTTTTTTGTTTAAAATGTAATGTTAATTGTGGGGTGGGTGCGTGAAATGGTCCATTTTGTTGTATTTTTAGGAAGAATATGTATGGCTTTAAATGGATTCTAAAAAGAAAATGTTTCAAAAATCGAACCTACAACTGGAACCTTGGCCTGTTTTGTAAACAAACAAACACGCACAAAGAAACATCTTTCTTAGAAAAGTGCAATGCACTAAAGTTAGTGCATTATATTAGTATTATTACGCATGTGCTAAAACGTTGAATGAAGTGGAGTTGTAGTGGAGTGGTGGAGTTGATTTGAGAGGTGGAATGGAATAGTATATATATACTTCAAATTTAGACTTCAAAATTTGGAGTTGCCTCCAAAACAGTAAATCAATTAAAGTAAATAATTAATTGACTTCAAAACAAACACAAAACCGATGTCTACAGTATCAAAACTGTTAAATGAAAAATCTGCTGGTTCTGTTGTGTTTCCTTTTTATATCCCCGTTATAAATATATACCATTCAGGGATAACTTCATACACATATGACAACACAACATACAAATTAAGGCATATGATAATATGCATTCATTTCCCTCGTATATAAGAGAAGTTGAATCAAGTCACGTCTGATTATAGCAGAAAATATCAGGAGCGGATCCAGGACTCCATATTTGAGAGGTTGTGAAAACTAAAATTTGACATCTATACAAACAAGAGGCCCAAGAGGGCCTGTGAACGCTCTACTGGCTGTTATACCATTGATGAATCGAGTCGTACTACATGGTGTCTAGAGTGTACACAAGGTTTTTCAAGTATTTGACCTAGTGACCTAGTTTTTGACCCCATGGGACCCATTTTCGAACTTGACCAAAATATAATTGACAACATTTCGACAAAGTTTCATCAAGATCGGGTCAGAAATATGGCCTCTAGAGTGTACTAGTGACCTAGTTTTTGACCCTGTGTGACCCTGTGTGACCCATTTTTGAACTTTAGCAAGCTATAATTGAGACACATATTCTGACAAAATTGCATCAAGATCGGGTCAAAAATATGGCCTCTAGAGTGTACACACGGTTTTTCCAAAGTTTGACCTAGTGACCTAGTTTTTAACACCATGTGACCCATTTTTGAACTTGACCAAGATATAATTAAGACAAACATTTTGACAAAGAGTGTACACAAGGTTTTTCCAATATTTGACCTAGTGACCTAGTTTTTAACCCCATGTGACCCATTTTCAAACTTGACCAAGATATAATTAAGACAAACATTCTGACAAAGTTGCATCAAGCTCGGGTCAAAAATATGGCCTCTAGAGTGTACACAAGGTTTTTCCAATATTTGACCTAGTGACCTAGTTTTTAACTTCATGTGACCCATTTCCGAACTTGATCAAGATTTAATTAAGATAAACAATTTGATAAAATTTCATCAAGATTGGGTAACAAATATGACCTCTAGAGTGTACACTGTACACAAGTTTTTTTAAGTATTTGACCTAGTGACCTTGTTTTTGACCCCATATGACCCATTTTTGAACTTGACCGAGATTTCATTGAGACAAACATTCTGACAAAGTTTCATCAAGATCGGGTCAAAAATATGGCCTCTAGAGTGTACACACGGTTTTTCCAAAGTTTGACCTAGTGACCTAGTTTTTAACACCATGTGACCCATTTTTGAACTTGACCAAGATATAATTAAGACAAACATTTTGACAAAGTTTCATCAAGATTGGGTCAGAAATACGGCTTCTAGAGTGTACACAAGGTTTTTCCAGTATTTGACCTAGTGACCTAGTTTTTAACCCCATGTGACCCATTTTCAAAATTGACCAAGATATAATTAAGACAAACATTCTGACAAAGTTACATCAAGCTTGGGTCAAAAATATGGCCTCTAGAGTGTACACAAGGTTTTTCCAATATTTGACCTAGTGACCTAGTTTTTGACCCCACATGACCCATTTTCGAACTTGACCGAGATTTCATTGAGACAAACAATTAAGATAAACATTCTGACAAAGTTGCATCAAGCTCGGGTCAAAAATATGGCCTCTAGAGTGTACACAAGGTTTTTCCAATATTTGACCTAGTGACCTAGTTTTTAACTTCATGTGACCCATTTTCGAACTTGATCAAGATATAATTAAGATAAACAATTTGACAAAGTTTCATCAAGATTAGGTAACAAATATGACCTCTAGAGTGTACACACGTTTTTTTTTAAGTATTTGACATAGTGACCTAGTTTTTGACCCCACATGACCCATTTTTGAACTTGACAGAGATTTCATTAAGACAAACATTCTGACAAAGTTTCATCAAGATCAGGTCAAAAATATGGCCTCTAGAGTGTACACACGGTTTTTCCAAAGTTTGACCTAGTGACCTAGTTTTTTAACACCATGTGACCCATTTTTGAACTTGACCAAGATATAATTAAGACAAACATTTTGACCAAAGTTTCATCAAGATTGGGTCAGAAATACGGCTTCTAGAGTGTACACAAGGTTTTTCAAGTATTTGACCTAGTGACCTAATTTTTAACCCCATGTGACCCATTTTCAAACTTGACCAAGATATAATTAAGACAAACATTCTGACAAATTTGCATCAAGCTCAGGTCAAAAATATGGCCTTTAGAGTGTACACAAGGTTTTTCCAATATTTGACCTAGTGACCTAGTTTTTGACCCCACATGACCCATTTTCGAACTTGACCGAGATTTCATTGAGACAAACATTCTGACAAAGTTTCATGAAGATTGTATTAGAAATGTGGCCTCTAGAGTGTACACAAGCAAAAGTTAACGGACGGACGACGGACGACGGAAGACGGACAACACACCATCCCATAAGCTCTGCTGGCCCTTGGCCAGTAGAGCTAAAAACCACACAAAACCTCAATGTCAAAGATTCCATCTGCTTTATCAATAAATTACAAAGTTTTTTATTTATAAAATCAATGTCAATTTTAAGGTGCATATACTGACCATGATGCAATGGTGAATACGTTTGATTGGTTTGGTCTGCTTTAACTCAGGAATGCACAAAAAAAAATCTGTTAAGGTGACTACATGGCAGTAACACGTACTACATGTAATGAAGATAAAACAATAATTAATGGTCTAGCCTATGCAGTTTTGGGGGAAAACTACGCTGAATACAAAACTTACAAGTTAGACAGTTACGTGTAATTCTCCTTCTACATGCATTAGGGAAAATGAACTGCTATTTATAGTACAACAATGATTCGAGTTTTCGTCGATTTAGTCTATCGTTTTTGAGAATCAGATAAAAAGAGCCTGAAAGGAGAAAATTGGAAATCGCCGAACACAATAAATACCAAAAAGAAATATTGCAGTCTCGGTTTGATTGTGACTGTTCAAGAACGGTAGTGAAAAGTGCTTGCTACAGTTCACGCCCTCTAGTCCCGGGTTGAGCAGAACTCAATATTAAAAAATGTCGACAGTACATACAATTGAGCCATCCCGAAAATGGTATGCATAATATGACGGTGAAAATGGAACCTTCAATGAGGTATTTTCACACCATTCCATGACCAGCGGCGTATGGTCCCAGTTTCTAACAAAATGCTTTGCCCTAAACGAAAAAAGCAATGAATGGAATTTAGTTGGGAACAGAGGTTATGGAGCCTGCGAATCATAGGTAACAAGTCAAAATATTAAATTAAAAAGCATGGATAAGGGATATCCAAATGTCAAAATTTTCATATGCAATTAATAACCATGCATTATAGATACAATTATATTATTGTATGACAACATCATCTGGTTCACTTGTACTTAATGTTGATTGTTATGTTTTCAAAAAAACAACAATAGCAGGCAAGGTTATTCAAGTAGCGAATGCATACAGTGCAGGTTTGACCATGTTTTTGTTTTAGGAGAAACAACACGCGGCTTGCACTCTGACAATGCGGTTAAGCGATGAAGCTTGTGAAAAACAAGGCAAGAGATATGTTCCAGTTCTAAGCGACTTTTTCAACTAGATTAGTTGTCTGTTACCTTTTCTGTTTGATTTAGTTATAAATAACTATGTCATATTATATATCGTCCTGTCTTTTTGGGGATGCTTGTTTTGAATGCAGGCTATGTGTTTCATTTGTCTGCAAAACATTTCAACCAAAAATAACAATAGTATATGTATTTAACTTATTTCGCAATAGATAAATTTTACAGTTTTTAAGTTTGATCATCTGGCTGAATACAACAAACACGTGCCACCTATGAGGATGTAAACCCCTCCCACTGAGTACTAAATACTCCTTAATTTGAGGTCTGAGTACTGAATACTCCTTATTTTAGAGACCGAGTACTGAATACTATTTAGCACAAATTACACCATAGTTCATTTAAAAAAAAACCTCATAGATCTAGGTGCATTTTCTTTTAGTCTTTTTACACAACATCATCGCGTTCTGGTTTCAGCCAAACCATCTTTATTATTGGGAGTTCTGAAATACTTGAATAAGGGTGAACGAATTATCAAAATCGGATGATAAAATCATTGGAAGTTTCTGTTGAAACGGATATGGAAGCGGCCATTTTGAGAGCTATGACATCACGGTTCTAAATGACCATAAATGGAATATTTATAAATATGAACATTTACTGATTTATAGGGATAAAATGACAAACTGTACGAAAAATATGTAATACTTAATGGTTTTAATGATTTATATATAGACCAGTAAACAAATTCATTCATTTGCAGTGATTTTCTTCGTTTTAAATGATATTTATCAATATTCCATATATGGTAATATGGAACTATGACGTCATAGTCCTAAAAATGGCGGCTCCCATATTCGTTTTAAAACAATCTTTAAATGGTCATATCTTTTTTGTTTATCATCCGATTATGATAATTCTTTCACCTTTTTCCAAGTTTTTCAGAACTCTCAATAGTAAAGGTATGAGGCACCACGCACATGTATGAGGCACCACGCACATAAAAATAAAAGTATGAGGCACCACGCACATAAAAGTATGAGGCACCACGCACATGTATAAGGCACCACGCACATAAAAGTATGAGGCACCGCGCATATATATGAAGTATGAGGCACCACACACATATAAGAGTTGATAACTATAGTACTGTCTTGGATCGGTCCTAAACAAAAAGGCCGTTCTTACCATGTTGTCACTCCAAATGAAAAATTGTAATCTCACTATATATCATGGATTGTACACACTCAAATACCTGCAGTCCAATACCTGGTTCCCGTAAATGTTGGAAACCGAGATTTCTAACTATGAACATGTTTGTTTGTGTTGAAAGTAAATAACACTGTATTTAATTATATGCAAGCAGTTTTAAAGTGATTTTGATACTGGACTAATAAACTGTGATACTAATGTTCGACAAAATCTTCAAGATTGCCATATGTCCCTTTCAAGTGTCCTATTATTTGTAATTTAACTGGGGCGGTCTTTAATAATATCGCTGTAAAGTGACAACATCACAGAGAAACTTTCATGTTGTATCATGTGTATCCATTGTTTTATGTGATGGAATTTCACAGTATCTCAACAAAACAAACACAAAAGTAAAGTATCCCAATGAGCTGGGACAATTATACTTATAGTTAGGCACTCCTCTTTTTTTTAAAGTAGCTATCCCGCCAAATAACTACAAAATTGCACTAGAAAACCGTTTACGAAACTCTATCCATAAAACAATGTATATGCGCTGATTAAAAGTATAGGTTTATTAATAGGTTCTTAGAATACCCGTGATTGAATATCCGTAAAATGATGGTAATTCGACACTCCAGTTATGGGGTTTGGTCCGGCTGGTTAAAGCCGTTTATACTGTGTATGAGTTTAGTTTCTCAAAACATGTAAGTTATATATATACTTTGTCATCAGTAGGTTTAGAATTGAATTGAATGTTGTTTAACGGCTCATCAACACAGTATAGGTTATTTAGAGCCGCCCCAGAGAGAGGGGAAGGATACATTGGAATCCGGGAACCTGCCCTACTCTTATTATCGAATAGATTCCTATGGTTCTTTTACGTGCTCGGAGGATAGACCGATACACGGGACCGCCCGGTTTACGTCCCCATCCGACGGACGACAGTAGGTTTAGAAACAGTGTACATAATGTTTATAAAATTTGACTGTTGTTGGCGGGGATGGCTACTTTAATGAAAATAATAAAAAAAATCTGTACAAATCGGGTTCTGCCACTCAAATAAATCTAATGTTTCTCAAGCTTATCAAGCTTATTAAAATCTTCATTAATAAAAACCACGTTAAAGAACAATAGAAATTTATTCCCGAATTTGGGGCGGCTCGAAATGTTAACATTTGCTAGTAAGATAGATCGAGCAGCTTAGGTACATTTTTTGAATTCCACTCTCTGGGGTGGCTCGAAATATTGCCATATTATTAGCTTAATTAACCTATGTCACAGGGGTCAAATATATAAAAGTTTATAGCTTTAGCTTACCCAGGGCTAGGCTCAGTCTCAGAGCTGGAACTTGGAGATGCCACTTGACAGAAGGTGGCAGATGCCACTTGACAGAAGGTGGCAACATCTGCAAAGATCCCTGAAAGAAAATCAATTGTTGTTTTTATACATACATACCTACAGTAGTTGTGTTAATCCTTTACAGTACTGCTGTTCCTATATGCAAACTTTGGGCAGTGGAGGGGGGCGGGGGTGGTGCAAGGGCACCGATTTTGTGGGTGGGGAGGGTGAAGGGGAGGTGGCAACGGTGCATTTCTGCTCTGCGGTCATAGAGGGGGTTTGGGGACAAGGCCATTTATTTTTGGGGAACAATGGAACATTGTCCGTTATTGGTAATATTTTTGGGGAACAAGGGAACATAATAATAAAAATAAATGGAAAAATATTTTTGGAGAACAAAGCAAAATATTTTTGGGGAACATTGGGTCATATTTTCAGTGAACATAGACCCCACTGGAAGGGTCTCATCATAGAAATAATACATCAGTGCTATATTATTATTAAATTTTAAAGGAGACACTAAACATGGACATGCACGAAATAAAACACATTTATGGGTCAGTACCGAGTACTGTACATACCTTTCATCCTTTGTTCTTCCTTTATGTCTAATCACCAAAGTTGTCGGTGTAATCGAGGCGAACGTGACATGACTCATGTGGTCTACATGACATGACCTTGACTCGGGCGTTGACAGTAGATGTTCTACAAGTATTTGTTACATCATTCACCCATAACAATAGTTAACACATGAATAGGTCTGTCTTTTTGCTCATTAAATCCTGGAATTGTGAAGTATTCACTTGCAATTATCCATAGTTCATTCAACCGTAAATCAACACAACAAATTACTGCCGACTAGGCCTATAGTACTGTTGCGATTTTTAATAAGCGCCTCAGAGCGGCTGATTTTTACCGTAAACATGCTAAAGGAAAGGCAGAAAAAGTGTTTAAAGGTTGACTTACTGACATTTTATCCGGGGCAGGAAATAACTATATCCGGGAGTAGAAAATACTCATGTTTTACGTTTCTGTTATTGATTTTCAGTTTTGCTTATTTAGCTTGTAGCCGCCATTTTGAATAATGTGTGTTTTGAGTGAGAAAAAAGGGTGACCATCTTTCAAAACGGTCTCAAAAAATGGGTAGTCATGAATTTTGCCGAAATTTTCAGGAAATGTAGACGAGGTACTGATCTATCATTCCTGTTAATTTAAGCCAAATTAGTGACAACACATTTTTTGTGACCGTTTTGAGAAATCGGCAATTTTGCAGTTTCAAAAACCATGTTCATTTGAACAGCGATTTAGGCTATGCAAAATATGCCAGTAGTAGTCAAAACGAATGCTATGGGGATGTTTAACGTATAAACTTACTTTATTCATTGTCTGTGTTGTTTTTGCATTCAAAATTGGCTTAAGCTAACGTTTTTTAAAAGACAACTGCAATTTCCGCGTAACTGCACGTGAGTGCAAATTGGGACTACTTCGTGTTAAAACACTTGAAACTCAAAAGTGAGTTATGCGGTGTGTGCGCGTGAAAAGCTTCAGCTGCTGCTGCACTGGTATGTAAAGTGGAACAATTGTGCACGGATATTGTTTATCCCTTACCCTGCTTTTGTTTTAGGAGATATAGCTGGCGGCTTACACTCTCTTTAATGCGGTTAATCGGTGAAGGTTTTGTTGAACAAGGCCCGAGCTATTTTCTAGAAGTGTACTTTTGCAATAAGATTACTTGTTGGTTACCGTCTTCTTTGTTGATTTAATTATAGCTATAGCATGCTATATACCTCATTGTTTTCATGGGGACTTTTGTTTTTAATACAGGCAATATGTTTTAAATGAGTGCAAAACAGTTCAGCTGCAGCTAAAACATTGCATGTTTTTAGCTTACTTTCTGTATTTACTTGAGAGTTTCTATCCTCTGTACCACCTGGAATAAAACCACATTATCAGCTCGAATACAAGAGTATATGGTTAACTGTATTAAACTTTGAATATATACATTCGTTTAATGCTCGCAAATTCTGTTTTTAGACTGCGACAAGGTATCTAGAATAGCGACCATCGCAAACGTCTGTATTTTATTACAGGTTGACCCGTTATCAACACAAGTTGTGTTGTTTTGGTAGTCAGTCTAGTGCCGGACGAATTAAAATAGAAGAAAATGACGTCTTTTTTTAAACTGTTTAACACCATATGACTTTGATTTGACAGTTTATGCACTATTAATCAGCATTCTTTTTTTTCAAACGTCAACTAATCGGATTGCAGGATTTTTGCGATATATTAACCGAACTTCTGACTTTAATGTACTTCCTTAAAATTAAAAAAACACAATTTCCTGCTTAATTTGAACCTGTCCCGGGTATTTAGTTGTCTTACGTAAATTCATTTTTGGCTCATTGTCTTTGTCAGTACAACAACTTGTTTTATTCCCTTGGAATCATTAAAACAACCGTATATAGTTCAAGCTAATACACGCATTTGTCTATCCTGCCGGTACATGCCATTCTTTAGGTTGGGGGTAAAAACCGAACTGTACCTTACTGTATAGTACATTCCGAAACATATAACGGAAATAGCAGTTGCGGGGTACGGAGAAGACCGAAAGTAGTAATAAATAGATGAGCTTAGTGTAACGAAACTAATACAGATATAGAATATTTCACATCGTTATTATACAATATATCATGTAATTTAATTAATTTCTTGTAATTCACTCCAGGTCTGAAATTTATTTAATAAGGTTGATTTAATAGCATAACATCTTTATGATAACTGTTACACACATGCTGTTTGCCGGTAGGTTCGTTACGGCACGGATTATATCTATTATCTTATTACATCAGATAGATGTATTACGTAATTGTCTTAATATACGATATAAATAAATGGATTAACATTTGATTATGTCAATATATGTTATACATCCTATTTAAACTGGTACTCTAAGCTAAACTGTTCACTATTGAACCAAATACACGCATTAAACACTAAAAACAATAACAAGGATAAATAGAAGGAAAGGATGATGCACCTCAAACATAAATAGTTGACAACAGGGCTACCGCGTTGCAATGGTCAAAAGCAAAAATACCGCCTAAACCATGTTTTAGGGAGGCCAAACCTCACTCTTAGTCACCATATCGTCATCTCATCTTGGATCGTTGGTTTGGTGAATAAATGACACAACAGCAAATGGCAACCAGTTTCTAAATCTGCACATGCTTTTGTTTGCGCGAAGTAAACAACACTACGTAAAGTAGAACTACTGTGCATGCACAAATACGCAAAAACTGTTTGGCTCCTGTTTCCGGACTACTTTATGTATATAGACCGTTCTACTTCAGTGGAATGTGCACATTACTCATGAACAGGTAAACAACATTCAAAGTCTGCTTTTATAGCAACATACGCGCCATACCGGACGTATATAAAGCTGGTACGTGTTTGGGACGCACAGTTCAACCCAGAATACGCTTTCCAAACAGTATAGTTGTTTAAGCCCGTCCAGCAATATTACATCTAAAATCAGACTGATATTTTTCACAATGGCATCTCGATATTTACATGCACTCATATTGCTAATCGTCATACACGTGACCGAGGCGAGAAGCAACGTGGAACCGCATTGTCCAAGGTGTTCGAAGTATGAATATGACGAGAAAACCTTGGAAAAATTAATAAGAATGGAGTACCAGTGGACAATATTCAATGAAAAATGGAATTCGATAGAGCAAAATATAAAGGAAACAATGACGATGTTTAAAGATGCCGAAGAATGGAGGAATCAGAGCCAAAATGCAAGGGAAGAATACCTGAAGGACAAAATATTGGAACTCAATGAAGCCGAAGTACAGCGAGAAAACAGACTTACACCATTTCAAGAGAAACAACAGGAAGACATAAATAACACGATAACAAACGCCCATCATCAAGTTATTCGAATGTCTCAAGACATCATGGAGTACCAAACGGCAATGAATAAAACACTGCTAGCATATAAAGGTAAGACTCGATTTCTTCCATCGTCACTTTCTGTTTGCATAGTAAAAACGTATGCCTAAGCTCACTTTTAATATTAATTAGTAGTTATTATAACATTGTAACAAGGTACTGTTAGGTATAAAAGGTAGACAATATATACATCTGAGGTTAAATATTAAAAAAGTTGACATTTAGAGCAAATTAGCAGAAACATGTATTTACTTTTTACTTTTTCCAGACAGAACCGGTGTCAATTTTATCTGAAAAAAAAGTATCTTCTGTTGTCTCAATTTCTTATTACAGGTCATATAAATACCAATTAAACAAACTATAAAGTATATCAGTTCAACAGCTTTATTTATTAATTCGGTTATAATATTATAAAATTATTAAAAACAACAACAAAAACAAAAACAACAACAACAAAACTGAATACTATTACGTGCAGGCAACTTTTGTTATATTTTTAATTCGATTATGCTATAATAATATAAAATTATTAAAACAAAACACAACAAACAACAACAATAACAAAAAATAAATATAGAAAAAAATAACAACATTTAATAATATTGCGTGCAGCGAAATATGATGAAACTTATCTTATTTAACAAGATTTCCTGTCTTTTCGGTTATAATTAAGAAAACGACTTTGCACAGTAAGACCAGAGATTTTTTATTTGTTGGTTTACGGGAGAGCCTGTCCTATTTTTGCCCAAATCAAAATAAAACAATTTTTATTTTATTGCCAGTCCGACTTCGAGTGTAATTATAGTGAAGAATTTGTTCAGGGAAGTTTTGTACCCATATATTTTCGTACCATCAGAAGATAAGTAAACCTAACGGTTCTAAACTTTATGCTCACACAGTTTTGATATAGTTATTCACTTTGAAAAAAATGACTGTTTGAATTCACTGACCATTTGACTTGTGACATACCACCATATCCACAGTCTGCATCCCTATGCCTGATAAGGCTGAAACATTTACTGAAAAAAAACTCTAGTTATTTGTAACCCCTGTCCCCAGCCAACCCGGGACGTAGCAGGTGTAAAGAACAGGGCTTTGAACATTCGACTGTCCCGGTAGTGCTGTGGATAGCAGGGGTTTTGCATCCAAAAACTATCTAAGGAAGGCAACGGTCCCAGAGGTTTCACTATATTTTACTAGATTTTCTATTATAAAAACAGATGAAAAAAAATCAGTTTCATATGTCACATCAAGAGTTCTTCTGTTGTTGTTTTCCAAAACAATGAAAATAAAAAATGTCCCAAAAAGTTACTTTTATTTTTAATTTTATTATAGACTCAATGTAAATGTTGGTCTAAATTTATTATTATTTCGTCCTTCCTACTGCAATTCTTTGAAAAAAATCCCGTAAACCTATAATTAAAAAAAAAATCTGGCCAAAACCAACTGATTTATCCAATAATACAGAAAGCCATTTGGCCATGAGTCTACTAATTACTTACTATTACTAACATCATACTAAGAAGTCAATCGCAGTAATTGAAAGGAAATGAATATCAAGCAATCTGCTATATTTTACTTATTGTAGCATGCTAAACCAATGTCATTTTAAACATCTTATAACATTCGTTTTCACAGACATACCAGTAAATATCTGTTTTTGTTTCAGCACCAATCGTGTTCTTTACGGTGCACTCGCCGACACGTAATCTAGTGGACGGCGTCCCGATATTCAGAAGAGTTCTTGGTAATGTCGGAGATGGCTATGATACGGCAACAGGAGTTTTTACCTGCACGGTTCCGGGATTGTACCTGTTCTCCTTTACGTTTGTGAGAATCTCTACTACGTCAGGTGCTACTTATTGCTACATACGGCACAACGGAGCAAATACTGTGTATGCATATACATATACTTCCCGCTCCTCCAGTACCGACCAACAGTCTGCCTCCGCTACCACTTACATGAACCTCGTCAGCGGGGACAAGGTTGACTTGGGTGGCTCTAACAACTGGAATCGCGTTAATACCGGTAGTAACGGAATGTTCTCCGGTGCACTGATAACTGTAGCGTGATTGTGATTATTTACTTTGTGAGTTTGTAATATCGCTCACTTCAAACATGTTTATAACATCAGATGTGTGTAAGTCATATACTTCATCTTTTTGCTATTATCTTATGTCTTTGTAATTTCGATTGCGTTCAATTGGCATTTTTATAAACTAACCCCCTTGATATAATGTAAATAATATATCTGTTAATAGCTGTAGCTGTAAAAATAAGATCAGTGATTGGTCAGAGTGCTGAAACCTTTATCGTGAAGCAGACGAAATACTAACTAGCTATAGTGTATACATAATGACGGTAGTCTCTACCTAACGCTGGGGTTTAAGTGAAAAGTTTTATATTCTACAATCTGTTTTGCCCCTTATTATTCAATTAGGAAACAATAATATTCACCGGGTGGAGGCAGACGAATTTCTTTATTGTAAAATAGTCAGTTGTATATTTGTTCTACACTGACGTAAACAAGAGACCCGATGTGATGACAAGATTGTGTAAGTAATCCAAATGAGAATGGTTACCTTTAGTGAATTGGGATGCAGTATGCACTATTAAAGAGACACATCGCATGATTTTTCTAAGATCTCGCGGCGTCCCATTATTTTTTTTACATAACTTGCATTTGTTCAATCATTAATATTAATTATACGAATAGTAAAAGCAAATTGTTTATGCAAATTTTTAAATGTTGATTATATTGCACCAATATATTTAAACTATGGTAGAATAAGACGTCAAATGACAACTCAAAATTTTATTTAATCGTACATGTATTCAAGCAGGCTTAAAGTCAAAACGATACTGGATAAATAATTTCAATTCTTGATAAACATTTCCAGATTGCCATGCGTACTTTTAAGGTAAACACGTTTTGTTTGTGTATCGCCTGAGAAGTTTAAATCAAAAGTACACCTGAGAAGTTTAAATCAAAAGTCTGAATGTCATGTAGAAATATACGTAGAACAATAACTAATGGTCGTTTTTTCCCAGTTGTAGATATATTTGAAATTTCAGTGATTTGTGATGCTTCGTCAACATTTTCTTGCTTACTTCCTTTGATAATGATCAAGAAATAAAAGGTGCTAAATTGTTTTAATAATTAATAATTCAGTGTTGTTGTTTTTGTTGTTGTTTTTTCTAAAATGAGAACAATGTGTTTAAACCAAATTAAATATAGGATTGTCGAATAGGAGAATTTCCTAGTTGCTGTGTGAGGACTTCTCACTTATGAACGATTCTATTTAGTTGACATTGGAGTTACATTGTGAGTGATATGCTCATATTGTCATCAGTTGGATTACCGATTATGGAATATCTTCGTACATGCATACACATAATTATAACCATCAAATATATGAGTTTAAATATGATAAAAGTTAGGTGGATACGAAGGTGGAGTGGGCATATAGTGTTACCCTTGTCCGTCCCTCCGACTGTCCTTCCGTACGTCATTCCGTACGTCTGTACGAAATATAATGATCTTACTTAACATTCAAGTTTTTCGTCAGTTTTTAAATGACTGACAGCGCAAAAGCGGGGTATCCGTGTCTAATGGACACAATGTCTAGTTTCAGTTGAATTACTACACATATACAACTGTTATGTACTATATGTTTTTGTAATAACTAGATGTAGATAGAGATAACGTAAGTATATTCTTGTTCCAAATCAACTGTTTCATAAACAAGAATGTATTGTATTTGTCACGTGAATTTATAGTGTCATGTATTTGTTTGTATGACGAGAAACTATAAAAGTTTTAATCAATAAAAGTATGTATAAGTCTATGTGTCTTTGTCTATATAATACTACTACAAATCAGAAACACGAACGAACTTATCCCACAACTGAAGAAAAAGAGATATCGACACATGCATTTCTTATTAAAAAGGAAAATGAAGTACGTGTTTCTTTCTACTCGTTTGTTTGTGTAGATAAAGATATGATGATTTGCTCCCTATGATGTTTGCAGATTTCACATTATAAACAGGTTCATTTACCGTGGTGACAAACGGTGCATGATATTGGCAGTTCTGTTGGTGAACCCTCAATTCACACACAATATCTTATCCGATATATTTATGTCGAATCTCAAAATACGATAAAAATATAACCAGATATGTTACAATACATCAATTCAACATCACGATATTCATAGAAACATATGCAAATGGATTGAACTACAAGTTATTACAACATTAGTTACAGTTCTCTCCATAATTACAGTTCTCTCCATTGTATTTTGTTGGCGGGATAGTAACTTTAACGAATTGTGTTCAATGAGCCATTTTCTCCACAGCATAATTTTATTTATTAGAGATCTGGTTTATTACGTCTCGGGATTTATCAGTACATTGTGAGATTGACCCTCTTTTTAGCTGAAGCAGCCATTTTGAATAAACCGTTAACCTGATTTTTACAAAATAAACATTAAGAGTAACATGCCGGTAAAATGTCATGAAAACTAAGTTACAGTTTCAGAGATTTAGTCGTCACAAGAAAAGGGTTTACGGACAGGCAGACGGAAGGGCAGACGGACGCCGCCGCAAAACGACTTGAGCTCTTCTGGAAGGAGCAACAGTGAACATAATTATGCTGGTGGCACAGGAGAAATAAAAGTTTTTATTTTGAGGATTGATGGCATTTTCAGTAGAAGTGTTTCATTGATACCATGATGATAGTTAGAGTGTCCCGAACATCGCAGGGTCGGATGTCATTGTCATACAGGCCATCTAAGGTCACAAAGTAGGTCAAAGGTCATCCAAATGCAAACGAAAGTTAGCGTCCACTCTTTAACTTGAGTAATTCGAATACATAGCTAACGAAACTTGGATGCAATACTTATAAGCAAAATGTATCGGTCAGGTTCGATAACCAGTCAGATTGCACCAGCATCCCCCACGGAGTTATTGACCCTTAGTACTTTAGTAATTGTAACTGAAAGTTTACCAACCTTATGTACAATGTTTGTGGCTAAATGATCTCGATCGAACTCAATAACCAGCCAGATATCTCGCCGATAACCATAGATTGATAAATACCTCCTTTATTCGTGTAATTTTTTTGAATTTGGCGATTTTCAGCTCGGTAAATGTAATACTTTAAATTGTACTAATTTAATTTTAACTAACTTCGAGACAATGCTAATGGCCAAACTATCTTTTTCAAATGTGAAATCCAGCTAGATCGCACAAGTTACCCGGAGTTATATGCCTTTTAAAAACCAGTCAGATCGCACCAGTAACCCATAGTTTTCTCATCTTTATTGGTGACATTTTTTGCACTCGACAATGTCTGCTCAATTACTAGAGTAATTATAATTGAAATTTAACCAAACATGGATACAATGCCTATGGCCAATATGTCAAAATCAAGTTCGGTAACTAGCTAGATCACTTCAGGAACACTGGGATTATTGCTCCTTAATGTGTAACAATTGTTGAAATATACGATATTTGCTCAATAACTTGAGTAAGCCTAATTCAAATTTAAACTAACTTTGACACAATGCTTATGACCAAGTAAATCTCGATATATTTTGATAACATGCCAGATCCCACCCTTTTATTCCCAAAGTTATTGCACTTTGTGGGTAAAAATTGTTGAAACTAACGAATACCTTTTTGGGTTAAAATTGTTGAAACTGACGAATACCACTCAATAACTTCAGTAATTGTAATTTAGATTCAAGTAAATCTCGAATTTTTACTTTTCACGACGGGCGTATTTTATGACAATTTAGCACTCTTGTTTTCAATATTCGTCAATATGAAATTCAGTGTGAAATGTATTTCTGTGCATTTATGCATAAACTGTGTATAAATAACCTATGAAGGATACTTTCGTCAATATTTAATAAGTAATTAATTGCATAACATGACTGACTTGGTGTTACTATGTCACTCCATCCTTCCGGCTTCTGTTTATCTATCGGTTGTCTGTCTCGCTTGTAATATCCAACATCCTTGATCATAATTCAAACAAGAAGCTGACTGGGGGCTTTCACATTAATGTTTCCGCTTGACCACCATACAAACTACGCAAAATGGGACCTTGTACATAAGGGATTTCCCAAACAAAATGGTAACAGCTCCGGAGTTTAATCGTGAACGATCGGCCAGTCCCGTCATTCTTCTGGATCCCGCCTCGTGTGTATCACGGCGCTTCCGTATGTTCAAAATCTTGACATTTTGTTAGCCGGAAGGCAACGACACAGAAAATAGTGCACTGTTGCTATGTAAACAATATCGCCACTAGCCACTGTTGATGTATAATTTGCGTTGAGTGTTAGTTTCTTACAATGCAGATGAAGGTTTTATCACTGCTTTCATGTAAATAAACTATCGAGGAGCAATCGGCTGAATAACATTGCAACATTTGGATGATAACTTCGATTTTGAATGCAAATTTGTTTTGACGTAACCAATATGGAAACCTGCGTATTACGGTTGCGTATTACATTCGAGTTATGCTGCGAAGTAGTGTACGTGATGTTGCGAATGCTCCGGAGTAAAGACATTCCGTTGTTAAAAAAGCAGTACCCACTTCAGCCAGAACAGCGCAGCTCGTCATTTCAGAGATTTTTCAGACAACATACACCTGAAATACCAATTAGAAAAAAACGAGGCATCGCTCTTCATACAAGCAATCTTTAACGATAGAGCTGATATATATATATATATATATATATATATATATATATATCCGTGAACAATAAGAGCAAAATTAATGAGAAAGAGACCTTTAAGAAAAGAAATAAGTAATGTGTATGGAGGGGTGGACCTGATAAGGGGTTGACGGGTGCAGGCCTGTCGAAACATTTTAACGCACAATCCTGAGATTTTTAAATTGAAGATTTAACGCGTGCGAAGAATATTTTTAAATGAAAATTGGAGCGCGCTACTTGATTTTCGTCTGTTTTAAAAGCACAACTTAAAATTTCTCTTTCATATTTGATAGTTATAGAAACTAATATATTAGCATACTTCAACGTGCACAAAAGTAGTTTGTTTTATTTAGCAGGAAAGCGTATCTTTTAAACGTTCCTGGTTTTAGGGAAGACTTTGTAAATACATTAGAAAGGCTTGGTTTAATTTGTACCACAACTGTTCTTTATGACATTGCACATACTATTATACACAGATGCATGCTAAATGCAAACACAAAATCTTCATAATTCTTAAACAAATTATAATCATCGTGATGTACGGCAGCAGCTGTTTTAGTAATACCACCACATAGAATGAGTCGCTAGATCCTAAAAATTGCTATTTCAATCAGATTGACAATTTAAAGAAGAAAGTAATATATTGTTATTATTGCACATGTTGTTATTCCACTGAAGGAATTAATTATATCCGTAGGTGTTATTTGCATATTCACCAAGTGCATTACACCGATGACCCTCACCCTCCCATGGATTTGACACTTGTAAATACCTTCCTTTGCATTGCTAACTAGGGAACGTGACAGGACCAATGCATGAAATGTGAACATATTGCTGTTAAATCTTGAACATATTTTAAAAAGTAAGATTTGATGGAAAATCCGGAGATTGTACACTTAAATCCAGAGATCGGGAGAGCAAATGAAAAATCCGGAGAATCCGAAATTTAACCGGAGATTTGGCAGGCCTGCTGGTGTTGTTGGCGATTACCATGCGTAAAGGTATGTCATGTGTAACCTTAAACAGAATTATGTGGTGAAATTGCATTTGTACCAAGATTACAAGCAATCTTTAAAGAAATAGCAGATATATATCCGTCAAATGAGAAAGATGTCATTTTAAGAAAAGAAATAAGTAGTGTGTGGACGGGTGGAAGCTGGTCAAGGGTGGATGGGGATGTGTGGCGATTAACATACGAAAAGGTACTTAAACAGAATAATGGGATAAAAAAAAAGTAATACGATTACTTCCCTTGTTTTAAATGACGCCATTTGCTCAAGCAACAACAAACCGTTGACATGTCAGTTGTGGTTGTGTTTGGTTGTTGAATACGACGATAAATTGCTTGAAAGACATTGTAATGACCATGGCACTAATTTAGTTGTTTAGACAGTTGACATATATATGTGATGTATATGGAATTTCAGTCCGCCAATTCCCGTTGAACATAGTCAAGGATCGGTGAGACGCTAGGGACGGAAAGATGCTGTGACACTAGAGGATACGGTGTTTCATGCTAAAATAAGCAGGAAGCTGTAAGTGTTTTTTCGTATTTAAACCTGCTGTTTTGGGAGGGTGTAAACCCTTCCTCACTGGAATCCAGAATACCAAATAAATTTGGCCGGCATCCGGAATATGCTCTGAATTGCAGCTGGAATTCGAAATACTCTTTGAGCTTGAGATTATGTTGTTCAGACATACCAACCCAGTTTTCCTGGGTAGAACCAGTACTTTATACATCACGCCATCTTCATCAGTGTGGTAGCATACCTGTTTCATCTAATAATTTCTTGGCATCACATTTGGTCAAAGTTCCGTAGATCTACTTGATTTATACTTTAAATCTCGCAGATATATTTTATCATTGAATATCAAGAAATTGCAAGGCATGTTCTCTTAAAACGTGCTGCTTCTTCCTCGTCTCGAGCCCGCACTCGTCACATCGGCTCTAAGCACTTCCACTGCGTCATTATGGAAATATTGATAACAGTCTTTCTGGAAGTGTAATATACGAATTTCAGTACAATGCATGTTCAATATTTTCAGTACTTTAGTTTAGTTTCGTTATTTCCAAATCTACGGATCGAACAGTCGAGCTAGACTGACTATTACTGCTAACGCATGTTTTCAAGGGAGAAGTGCTGCGCCTAAAATAGCTTTATGATTAATGGTAGGTTTAGCTGCAAGACATAGAGAATACAATTATGAAAATGGCACACGTTCAATCGTGATACCAGGCGCATCATTTCTTGATGAAAAAAAATGCATCACAGAGCAGCATACCGTGTCAAATTTCTAACATGTCTTTTTTCTAACATACCTTTCATAAATAATGTTTACGACGTCATTACACTATTTCCCGGGCTCGAATCGTACCGACCTTACCAAAATGGTATCCTGACGAGATATTACATGACTCAGTTTACATGAGAAAGTTCACGACATCTGTAGGTGTATTACTATGTAGTATGTGTTGCTCCGATGTGTCTAATAATATAGTCCCTGTTATAAAAAGTAGTCCGTCTTTTTTTGTTTAAAATGCAATGTTAATTGTGGGGTGGGTGCGTGAAATGGTCCATTTTGTTGTATTTTTAGGAAGAATATATGTATGGCTTTAAATAGATTCTAAAAGAAAATGTTTCAAAAATTGAACCTACAACTGGAACCTTGGCCTGTTTTGTAAACAAACACCTACAAAGAAACATCTTTCTTAGAAAAGTGCAATGTACTTAAGTTATTGCATTATATTAATATTATTACGCATGTGCTAAAACGTTGAATGGAGTGGAGTTGTAGAGTGGAGTGGTGGAGTTTATTTGAGAGGTGGAATGGAACACCGGTGGCTGTATGGGTGTTTGGAACTAAAAAAAACAAAAAAAATAATAAAAAAACAAAAAAAATAAAAAATCTTTTTTGGTGTTATTGAAAAATAATTGGGCCAAACAAAATGAATACTCTGTTTCCGCTAACCCGACCGACCCTATTTTTTTCCGCCGACCCTACAGTTTTTTTCACCGTTTTGTAATAAAAAATATGTTCGATCGTTTTTGCTCTTTTCTATTCCTTTCCGGTAATTAGTCGTCCCGATGTCAATAAAGCGTCTACCGATGCAGGTGTCCTTTCGGTGACAATGTTTTGTGGAAAAAATCGTTGTCAGATCTGTTGAGTTTGTCCCTAATTTTAACGACATGGCAACAAGTTTACTGCTGGTAACGTTTGACAAATGCAGACATTTTCCTGGATTGGAAAAACTGTATACCCCAGGAATTCAAGCAGAATAATTGACATTTTTTCGGAATATCACGGTGTGCAACCCAGCGAAAATTTCGAGAAATCTGGCCATACTTTCACTGTTTCTGGTTCCACTCATGTAAAACTGTTAACAAGAAAAGTCATTAAATTTAGTCAGACAAACCATCTGACAGTGTTCTCCAAGGCTATTTCTCCGGGTGTTTTACCCACATGAAAAGTTCTATGGACGGGCATGCAAAGAAGGAAGCATATTTGTAGATTTGGAAAATCTCTGAGATGTGAGATTCAAAAATGTCAGAGTATTTAAACTGTTTTTACAACATAACACAACAATCAAAATCTTAGAAATCTCGTTTAATACAATACACTATTTTAATATTGAAATTGTATTATGTTTTTGCTATGTACCCGACATCAATTTAAAAATACCATTGTTCTGATTTATTAAGGCTGGAGAGAACAGTCAAGTATTTACTGCATAGACAAGTTGATTTTGCTATATTAATTAAAGTCATAATAATCATCTTCAAACTTGCAGTTTGGTGAAAATCTAACACATGTATGCACTGCCTATGCAGTTAGTCTTTTAACTATTGTTTAATACTCCAGTCTGGCCCCAATATCACGAAGCAACTCAACTTTTCAACTCAGACTCAACTCAACTTGTCTTTGACATTACAATTCTTAGTTAATATTGTACTGGATCATTTTAATTTTGCTGGAAATCATTGTATATAGATCTTTTACTGATATTGTGAAAAGTTATTGTGAAAATCTACAGTTGCTTGGAAAACAATGAAGAAAATGTATTTGAGTCGGATCTGAAATATTCGAGACCATCTCAAATTCATTTTCTTAAATCTTGGTAAAATAAATTATATTTATACAGTAACAATTTGAGTACTTGAGTTAAAATATAACAACAAACTCTACTAATTTTCTATATATTAACGTAAAAGAATATCTATTATTTCGGTTACTATTTGATAAAGACATTTTGAGTCGAGTTAAAATCTCAGCTCATTTAATATTGAACTTGTTCTAGAGGTTTATATGGATTTTTTTTTCAAATATTTTGATGTTTATTTTAGGGTGAAATAAAGAGACAACAAATCTTTTTTAAACTTGTTTATATTCATTTCTTCAATAAGTATGTTTTAATACAACATATATTGAAATACAATGATATTACGTAGAAAAAGTAACCTATAAAGTCCTACTATTTTATATCGCGTATAAAAAAAAAGAAAAAAAAAAAAGTTGTGCCTACCTACCTACCCTATTTTTTTTTCAAGACGTTAGCGGAAACGAAGTATTCATTTTGTTTGGCCTAATGTTTCAGGAAAACTTAAAAAACAAATAACACGATGTTTTATTCTTTTTTTTAATCTTTTTTTTTTAAATATTTTTTTTTAGTTCCCAAAAAAAGAATATACACCGATACAGCCACCTGTGGAATGGAATAATATAGACCTCAAAATTTGGAGTTGCCTCCAAAATATTAAATAGCAATTAAAGTAAATAATCAATTGACTTCAAAACACACAAAAAACGGATGTCTGCAGTGTCAAAGTGAAAAGTCTACGTTTCTGTTGTGTTTCCTTTTTATATCCCCGTTATAATTATATACCCTTCAGGGATAACTTCATACACATATGACAACACAATATACAAAGGTCTATACAAATTAAGGCATATGATGTGTCATACAAAGTTTCCTGTTTATATCCCCTTATAAATATATGCCCTTCAGGGATAACTTCATACACATATGACAACACAAGGTGCTATACAAATTAAGGCATATGATAATATACATTCATTTCCCTCGTATTCAAGAGAAAATGAATCAAGTCACGTCTGATTATATCAGACAATATCAGGAGCGGATCCAGGACTCCATATTTGAGAGGTTGTGAAAACTAAAATTTGCCATCTATAAAAATAACACACAAAAACTCAATGATAAATATTCCATGACGCTTTGTCAATAAATTACTCTTTTATTTATAAAATATAGGACAATAATAAGGTGCATGGTGCTAAGTTTTATACTGACCAGTGACCATGATGCAAAGATTATTACGTTTAATTTGGTGTAGTCTGCTATAATTCAGGAATGCACTAACACGTACTACATGTAATGAAGATACAACAAAGATTAAAGGTCTAGCTGATGTAGTTTGGAGAAAACTACGCTGAATACAAAACTTGCATGTTAGACAGTTACGTGTAATCATCCTTCTACTTGCATTAGAGGAAATGAACTGCTGATTATAGAACAACACTGATTCGAGTTTTCGACGATTTAGTGTATAACATTTTTGGGAAACAGATAAAAGGAGCCTGAAAGGGGAAATATGGAAATCGCCGAACACAATAAATACAAAATATATATATATATTACAATCTCGGTTAGATTGAGATAAACATTAAGAGTAACATTATCGTAAAAAGAGTATGAGAGTGGACCTTTGGAAACGGCCGAACACGATAAATACAAAATATTGCAGTCTCGGTTTGATTGAGACTGTTCACGAACGGTAGTAAAAGGTACTTGCTACCGTTCACGCCCTCTAGCCCCGGATTGAGCAGAACTCATTATTTAAAATGTCGATAGTACATGAATTTGAGCCATCCCGAAGATGGTAAGCGTATGACGGTGAACATGGAACCTTCAATGAGGTATTTTTACACCATTCCATGACCAGCGGCGTATGGTCCCAGTTTCTAACAAAATAATCAAGAATTATATATACAATTAGATAATGTAGGTTAAAATAATGTGATATAATACCAGTGTATACTACCCCGTATAGATTTATCTAGCTATTAGATGGGTAAATATTTTTTTATGTTAGACGAATAACTTTACTAACGTTTTATTATCTATAACAAACACGCAGCAACGTATGTAAATAAATACTGATAAAGGTGATCCTTTGAGAGCAACAAACACAATTCAGAGAATAAAGCAGCAGACTCGGTTTTATTGAGTCTGTTCATGAGAAGTAATGAAAGAAGCAACACTTCTCACGCCCCCTAGCACCGGCTTAAGCGGTATTCTACTTTAAAGCCACCTATATTGGGCATCTATTCAATATATATTTGATATTATTTTAAGATATACTGAAAGGAAAAAAGAAACGCATAATGGGTATTTCCGCTATAATTATATGTATGTTTAATATGCTACTGCTAGTCGAATGGTACAGGGAGACATTAGGCCTGTCCTTTCGAAAAAAATGTTTAAACAGGACCGAACACAGCAATGGCTACCCATTTAAAGTGTCATTATCGACAGAATGCGAATTTGGCTCAAGCAGGTGAGCAAACTTAGGCTTTAAACGTTGCACTCTCTTAACATTAAACACAATATTGAAATGGCTTGACTTTTTCAAGCGAAACTTCAACATTGATGATATTTCGTGTAACAAAGTATACTTTGATTAAAAGGTATACTACATGACAGAGTTGTCCTTTCTGTAATTAGATGCCGCCCCTTTTTGTACAAAACGTGTTGAGGTATATCTGAAATATTACCTGGAATTAGATGAGTATAATACTGTAGTATAGGCACTTTTTTGATTATGCGTTTCTTTTTCCTTTCAGTATAGATTGCAGCTGGTTTACTCGTACTTAATATAATGCAACCTTCGCGAAGGGATATTGTAGCCACTAATCCCTGCCACTTTACAAATCACGTGACGATAGCTGAGGCCATGTGATTACAAAAAATGGCGATACACTAGGTAATGCTTGGTTTAGATCAGACTACACCAATTATCAACCAGTCAGCGTGCAGGGAAAAAGTTTCAGGTTAAATTCAGAGCTATTACACAGAATCACTTAATTTTGATCTGTTGACAAGGTAAACAAACCAGAAAATCTTGCTAAAAAGTTAAAATTCAACTTTTGAAGAGTACTTATAAAGGTTAAATCATACATTTGTGCAATGTATTCATAATGTGTTGCTTAATCAAAGAAATACATTTTACATTTTCCTCATGTTTCTACATGCAAGTAGGTGGGTCAGCACCATCCGACCCAAACAGCTTTTTCAAAACATACTCAACGTATGGCTTATGTATGTTTTTTTTGATAATTTGATAAAACTAAGATAGGTCTTTCAAAACAAGTAATAAAAAGTATAGCTTCCTATATTAGGGAACTCAGTAGAAAGCTTAGAGCTATAAGGTAGGCCTATGGAAAATGAATTGGTGTAGTATGACCTATAGCAAACTCTTGCCGTAACCAACAGGCAATTGACAATAACATCGATCATCACCTTCGAAAAGATATTGAAAACATGCAACAAGAATCGGACTCAATTCAAAATCTCAGTTGTTTTAATTCCAAATAAAAACAGTTTTACAAGAAATTACTATACTTACTTACAGAAATGAGTAATTTTAAAAGTAATTTAACAGAAAATGTCTGAAAATCGCAATTCTTACCCATAATTTTGTGCTGATAGGGTTTACAAAAAATGGGATTTTGAGTCTGAGTCTGATTCTTGTGCTCAACAGATTGATGAATATTAGGCCTGGTTTTGGCTTGGGAATAATCTCTTTATTAAATTTACGCACAGCTTGTAACCGGTCGTGCATGTTCGCTAAAAAAAAATATATATAAAAAATATATAAATTATTTTTGTACCCAGATACCGTTTTTCACACTATTTTCCTATATTATGAACAAAGCAAGTTGAAATATTGGCCTACAAATATTTAACCAAAAATTAAACTTATCTGGATTTCAGCTATAAATTTGTGTGGTGGCAATGATTACTCTAACAGAAAGGGGAAGTAACCACTGCGGGGAGTTTGAATATAATGTCGATTGTTAGGTTTTTCCGAAAAAACACAACCGGCAAGGTTATTAAAGTAGCGCATGCATACCATGTGGCTATTTCGTTTATCCCTGACCTTGTTTTTGTTTTAGAAGAATCAACACGCGACTTGCACTCTGACAATGCTGTTGGTGAAGGTTGTGACGAACACGCCAAGAATTATTTTCTAGAAATGTACTTTTGCAACTATATTAGTTGGCTGTTGCCCTTCTGAGTTTTGATTATAACTATGTAATGTTATATATTTCTTTTTGTCTTTTTGGGTTTGATCATCTGGCTGAATACAACAAACGCGTGTCACCTATGATCATGTTGAATACAAGAGTTTAGGGTTAACTATATTCACTTGTTTTTAGCTCACCTGAGCACGAAGTGCAAAAGTGAGCTATTGTTGCCACTCTTCGTCCGGCGTCCGGCGTCCGTCGTCAACATTTATATTGTTTCGACGATAGAGGCCACATTTCTTGAGCAATCTTAAAGGGAATATAGCGACACAGCCAAACAATCCTTTTTATTAAGAGTTCTGAAAAACTTTGAAAATGACGAAAGAATTATCAAAATCGGATAATAAACAAAAGAAGATATGATCGTTTGAAGGTTCTGTTGAAACGGATATGTAAGCCGCCATTTTTAGAGCTATGACATCACAGTTCTAAATGACCATATATGGAATATTGATAAATATGAAAATTACTGATTTATAGGGGGAAAATTAAAGTAAATGTTTGAAGAATATGTATAACTAATGTCTATAATGCTTTATATGTCCAGTTAAGGAGTTTGCATTCATTTGAAGTGATTTGCTTTGCTTTAAATGATATTTATCAATATTCCATATATGGTCATATGGAACTATGATGTCATAGTTTTCAAAATGGCGACTCCCATATCCATTTTAGTACAATCTTCAAATGGTCATATCTTTTTTGTTGATCATCCGATTTTAATAATTATTTCACCTTTTTGCAAGTTTTTCAGAACTCTCAATAGAAGAGCATGTTTGGCTGTGTCACTACATTCCCTTTAACCAAACTTACACAGATGTTATATGACCATAAGATCTCAGACGAGTTCGATAATGGATCAGATCGGACAACTAACACCGGAGTTATGGCCCCTGAATTAGCAAAAAATGCAGTTTTTCATCTTCTTTACACGATAGAGGCCACATTTCTTGAGCAATCTTAACCGAACTTGTACAGATTGCATATGACCATAAGATCGCGGATAAGGCCGATAATGGACCAATTCGGACCAGTAAAACCAGAGTTATGGCCCCCTGAATTAGCAAACACTGCAGTTGTTCATCATGTTTAGAGGCCACTTTTCTTGAGCAATCTCAACCAAACTTGCACAGATTATATATGACCATAAAAACTCGGACGAGTTCGGGCAAGTTCGGACCAGTAAACCAGAGTAATGGCCCCTGAATTATCAAAAAATATAGTTTTTCATCTTGTTTAAATGATAGAGGCCACATCTCTTGAGCAATCTTAACCAAACTTGCACAGGTTGCATATGACCATAATATTTTGGACGAGTCTGATAATGGGCCAGATCGGACAAGTACCACTAGAGTTATGGCCCCTGAATTAGCAAAAAACGCAGTTTTTTTTATCTTGTTTACACGATAGAGGCCACATTTCTTGAGCAATCTTAACCAAACTTGTACAGATTGTATATCACCAAAAGATCTCGGACGAATTCGATAATGGACCAGTAACAACAGAGAAATGGCCCCTGAATGATAAAAATAATGCAGTTTTTCATCTTGTTTACATGATAGAGGCCATATTTTTTTAGCAATCTTAACCAAACTTGCACAGATTATATATGATCATTAGATATCGGACGAGTTCGATAATGGGCCAGATCGGACCAGTAACACCAGAGTTATGGCAACTGAATTATAAAAAAGAAGTTTTCATCTTGTTTACATGATAGAGGCCACATCTTTTGAGCAATCATAACCAAACTTGTGCAGATTATGATTGCACAGGTTGCATATGACCATACTATTTTGGACGAGTCTGATAATGGGCCAGATCGGACAAGTACCACTAGAGTTATGGCCCCCGAATTAGCAAAAAACCTTTACACGATAGAGGCCACATTTCTTGAGCAATCTTCACCAAACGTGTACATATTGTATATGACCATAAGATCCCGGATGAGTTTGATAATGGACCAGTAACAGCAGATTTATGGCCCCTGAATGATCAAAAATGCAGTTTTTCATCTTGTTTACATGACATTTCTTTAGCAATCTTAACCAAACTTGCACAGATTATATATGATCATTAGATATCGAACGATAATGGGCCAGATCGGACCAGTAACACCAGAGTTATGGCACCTGAATTTTCAAAAAATACAGTTTTCATCTTGTTTACATGATAGAGGCCACATCTTTTGAGCAATCTTAACCAAACTTGAGACAATAAGATTTCGGATAAGATCGAAAATGGGCCAATTCGGACTTGTAACACCAGAGTTATGGCTCCTGAATTAGCAAACACTGCAGTTGTTCATCTTGTTTACATGATAGAGGCCACTTTCTTGAGCAATCTTAACCAAACTTGCGTATATTATATATGACCATAAGAGTTATGGCCCCTGAAGTATCTTGTTCACGAGATAGAGGCCACATTTCTTAAGAAATCTTAACCAAACTTGTACAGATTGTATATGACCGTAAGATCTCGGATGAGTTCGATAATGGGCCAGATTTGACCAGTAACACCAAAGTTATGGACCCTGAATTAGCGAAAAATGCAGTTTTAGATGTTGTTAACATGATTATTTTATTTTATTTTTTTTTGTATAATTAGTTGTTTTATTTAGTTTTTTGATTTTTGATTTTTTTAACGCCGTGTTGGATTTGACGAAACTTAACAGGAAGCATTGGTATGATTTCTAGTTATGCCTATTGCGTTTTTTTCCGGTTTGTTGATTTTTTGATGGAGTTACGGCCCCTTGACATTTTTACTTTAAATTTCTTGTCTGAGCTACTCCCCCTAAACGCCCTGACGGCTAAACGGCTTGTTGGATTTCTAAACAAGCTAGTTCTTGTTAGTAATGACAGAGTTATAGCCCTTGATTTGTTGAAACAAATGAAAATGAAGTAGCTACAGCTTTACAATATGGCATATTGTAAATATGTAGCTACTTCATTTTTATCTGATCTTCACCCCCGCCCCCGCCCCCTACTCCCCCCAACACACACCCCACCCACCACCACCACCACCACCACCACCACCCATGTGTATGAAATCTCATTCATAGAAGAAAGTGGGACAAATTTAAAAATACCCATGCCAGACTAGACACAGCAGACTTATTGCCCATGATTACCAGGAGAGCGATCTAGGGCCATCCTGGCACTCAGGGCCATCCTGGAACTCTTGTTTTATAATTATGTACGGTATATCAGTCGTTTAATGGTAGATCAGTTTCAAATTGTAATAGTGGTTGAACGTTTTGAACGTTTCTAAAGTAAGTCCGTTGTTCTTGACAGATTTGCTGGCAAACTAATTTAAATGCAAATTAATGACGTCACTTTTGACCGTTTAACGTGACATATTTAATAGTCACACTTTTTTATTTATTAAGTGTGTTTTGGTGTATGTATATATTAAACCGGAAATGTAGCATTCACAGAACGTAGTCAACCAAGAAATAGTAGCAACGTATGGGGCACCACGCACATAAAAGTATGAGGCACCACGCACATAAAAGTATGGGGCACCACGCACATAAAAGTATGAGGCACCACGCACATAAAAGTATCAGGCACCACGCACATAAAAGTATGATGCACCATGCACATAAAAGTACGAGGCACCACGCACATAAAAGCATGAGGTGCTACGCACATAAAACTATGAGGCGCATGCACAAACGTATGAGGCACAACGCACATAAAAGTATGAGGCACTACGCACATACAAGTATGAGGCACCACGCACATAAACGTATGAGGCACCACGCACATAAAGATGAGGCACCACGCACATAAAAGTATGAGGTGCACGCACATAAAGTATTAGGCACTGCGCACATAAAAGTATGAGGCACCACGCACATAAACGTATGAGACACCACGCACATAAAAGTATGACGCACGCACATACAAGTATGAAGCGCCACGCATATAAAAGTATGAGTGACCAGGCACATAAACGTTTGAGGCGAATGCACATAAAGTATGAGGCACCACGCACATAAAAGTATGAGGCACCACGTACAAAAGTATGAGGCAGCACGCACATAAATGTTTGAGGCATTATGCACATAAAAGTGGCGCCACACACATAAAAGTGAGGCGCACGCACATAAAAGTATGAGGCACCACGCACATAAAAGTATGACGCACCACGCACATTAAGGTATGAGGCACCACGCACATAAATGTACGACGCACGCACATAAAATTATGAGGCGTGGCACGCACATAAATGTATGAGGCACCACGCACATAAAGTTATACAGTTATGAGGCAGCACGCACATAAAAGTATGAGGCAGCACGCACATTAAGGTATGACGCACCACGCACATAAAAGTATGAGGCAGCACGCACATAAAAGTATAGGCACCACGCACATAAAGGTATGAGGCACCACGCACATAAAAGTATTAGGCAGCACGCACATAAAAGTATGAGGCACCACGCACATAAAGGTATGAGGCATCACGCACATGAAAGTATGAGGCACCACGCACATAAAAGTATAGGTACCACGCACCTAAAACAGTTGACAAAAATAGTACTGCCTTGGATGGGCCGGAGACAAAAAGGCCGTTCTTACCATGTTGTCACACCAAATGACAAATTGATGCTAACAATATATATATATATATATATAATCTCACAATATATATCATCGAGTGTACACACTCAAATACCTGCAGTCCAATGCCTGGAATCCGTAAATGTTGCAAACTGATATTTCTAACTGATTGTTTTTTTGTGCTCTAGGAAAATAACACCGTATGTAAAGTAGAACAATTGTGCAATCGGCGAAGGATTAGTTGAACAAGGTTCGAGCTATTTTCTGGAAGTGTACTTTTGCAATAAGATTACTTGTTGGTTACCGTCTTCTTCTTTGATTTAATTTTAGCTATACCACGCTATACACCTCCTTGTTTTAATGGGGACGTTTGTTTTTAATAGAGGAAATACGTCTTAAATGGGTGCAAAATAGTTCAACTCCAACTAAGATATTGCATGTATTTCGCTTATCTAATGTATTTATTTGAGATGTTGTTCTATGATCAGTCTGGTGAACACAAAACCTCTGTGACACCTGGAATAAAACGACATTATCAGCTCGAATACAAGTCCATATGGTTAACTGTAAACTGTATTGAACTTTTGAATATATTCATTCGTTTAATGCTCGAAAATTGTGTTTTTAGTCGGCAACACGTTAGTTAGAATAGCGACCATCGCAAAGCATATATTTTAATACAGATTGACCCGTTATTAAGTTGTGTTGTTTTGATAGTTCTAGTGACAGACGAATTAGAATAAAAAATTGAAACAGTTTATGCACTATCAATAAGCTTCTTTTGTTCAAACATCAACTAATCGGAGGATTTTTGCGATACATTAACCGAACTTCTTACTCATTTTTGGCTCATTGCCTTTGTCAGCACAACAACTTGTTTTATTCCTTTGGGTTCATTAAAACAACTGTATTTATATTTCAAGCTAATACACATATCGATACATGCCATTCTTTACGTTTGGAATAAAAGCGTACCGTACCTTACCGTACCGTACATTCCGCAACATAACGGAAATAGCAGTGACGGGGTACGGAGAATACCGAAAGTAGTAATGAATATTTGAGCTTAATGTAAAGAAACTAATATAAATATGAAATATTTCACACCGTTAATATAAATATATAATGTAACTTAATTAATTTCTTATAATTCACCCCAGGTCTAAAATTTATTTAATAAGGTTGATTTAATAGTATTACATATTTATTTATGATAACTGTTACACACACGATGTTTGCCGGTAGGTAGGGTACGGCATGTATTCTATTTATTATCTTATTACATCTGATAGATGTATTACGTGTATGCATGCTAATTGCTTTAATATACGACATAAATAAATGAATTAGCATTTTCTTTTGTCTTTATATATATTCTACATCCTACTTAAACTGGTACTCTCCTTTAGTTCGTTACACTAAGCTAAACTGTTCATTATTCAACCAAATACACGCATTAAACACTACAAACAATAACGAGGATAAGTAGTAGGACAGCTTGATGCGCCTCAAACTTAAGAGTTGACAACAGGGCTACCGCGTTGCATGGTCAAAAGCAAAAAATAAAAATAAAAAATAAAAAATAAAAATAAAAATAAAAAATAAAAATAAAAAATAAAAATAAATAAAAATAAAAATACCGCCTGTGGTTTAAACCATGTTCTAGGGAGCGCCAAACCTCACTCTTAGTCACCATATCGTCATCTCAACTTGAATCGTTGGTTTTGGTGAATATATAATGACACAATTTGTAAATGAGTTTCTAAATCTGCACATGCTTTTGTGTGCGCGAAGTAAACAAGACTGTACGTAAAGTAGAACTACTGTGCATGCACAAATACATAAAAAAAACTGTTTGGCTCCTGTTTCCGAACTACTTTATGTATATACGCCGTTCTACTTCGGTGGAATGTGCACATTACTCATGAACATGTAAACAACATGCAAAGTCTGCTTTTATTGCAACATACGCGCCGTACCGGTAGTATATAAAGCTGGTACGTGTGTGGGACGCGCAGTTCAACCCAGAATACGCTTTTCAAACAGTAGAGTTGTTTAACCCTGTCCAGCAATATTACATCTAAAATAAGACTGATATTTTTCAAAATGGCATCTCGATATTTACATGCACCCATATTGCTAATCGTCATACACGTGACCGAGGCGAGCAGCAACGTAGAACCGCATTGTCCAAGGTGTTCAAAGTATGAATATGACGAAATGACCTTGGAAAAATTAATAAGAATGGAACACCAGTGGTCAATATTCAATGAAAAATGGAATTCGATGGAGCAAAATATAAAGGAAACAATGACGATGTTGAAAGATGCCGAAGAACGGAGGAATCAGAGCCAAAAAGCAAGGGAAGAAAATCTGAAGGACAAAATATTGGAACTCCATGAGGCCGAAGTACAGCGAGAAAACAGACTTATCGCATTTCAAGAGAAACAAAAGGAAGACATAAATAATACGCTAACAAACGCCCATCAACAAGTAATTCGAATGTCGCAAGACATGATGGAGTACCAAACGGCAATGAATAAAACACTGCTAGCATATAACGAAAACCTGAAGGACAAAACATTGGAATTCAGTGAATCCGAAGTACAGCGAGAAAACAGACTTACATCATTTCAAGAGAAACAAAAGGAAGACATAAATAACACGATAACAAACGCCCATCAACAAGTTATTCGAATGTCGCAAGACATGATGGAGTACCAAAGGGCAACGAATAAAACCCTGCTAGCATATAAAGGTAAGATTCGATTTCTTCCATTCATCAGTTTCTGCTGTAAAAAAGTATATCTGGCTCCAGCTGAGATAACTTTTAATATTCACCTCTAGTTATTATAGCATTGTAACTGTCCTTTTGGTATAAGAAGTAGACAATACATCTAAGGTAAGTTGAAATTTAGAGAAAATTAGCAGAAAGATGTATTCGCGTTTTACTCTTCCCAGACAGAACAAGTTTCTATTTCATCTGGAAAAAAAATAGTATCGCATATTGTCTCAAATTACGGTCGACCATTACAGGTCATAGTTAAAAAACTGACAAAGTATATAAATTCAACAGCTTTATTTATATTAGTGTTTACATTATATTTTTACAAATATGTAAGTAACAAAAAGGCTAAACTTTACAAAATTATGAAAATTGATTTATAATTTGCTTTGAGGAGTTAATTTATTCATACACAATAACGGAAAATTATTCCATAGATCATATATAGGTGATGCCGCGAAATCTATTTATTGCAATGTCCTATTTTAATTTCGGAGGTACCTAATCTAGTCATCTTTCATGTCAAATTTGGTATTTTCCAATTTCTTCCCCCTGCAGACACTAGTGTTACTGCATATTTTGCTGTTCTATAGATGGAGCTGGTATTGCCACATCCTTAGTTCATGCTCAATTCAATTTACCTGCACATATGTAGAGTAATATATGATTAAGCACTTACTATTTGTAATGAGTGAAAACACTTAATGTATTATTTCTAAATGAAATAATTATAGACTGTGCACTCAATCATACTCATCAAAAAATAATGCTATCTGCCGAGAACGAGAACTTATTCATTAGTCCCTATCCCGACATCAACAGACAAAGTTTACAACAGTTTATAAACCAACTGACGTCGAGGTATTTATATAACTTACATATTTTGAGTACCCAAACTCTATGGCGACTCAATATAAACGGCTTTAACCAGTCAGGCCAAACCCGAAACTGGAACGTCGATTTGAGTTACCAACGCATAATTCAATTTACGCATATTCAGTCAGGGATATTTTAAGAACCCGCGAATAAAACGATACTTTTAATCGGCACACATACGTTTGTATATGACCTGCACACCTGGGTAGTGTTTTGATAAACGATTTTGAAGTGTAATGTTGCCGTTATTTGGCGGGATAGTTTCTTTAAGCATAAGATTGAAATGCAATATAACTTTTACCCATAACAAAGACGGCTGTTCGTTGTTGCAGTCTAATAAAGCATTTGTCCAATGTTGTGTTAGTTCGATCTGTGCGTATTAGCAAGACGCTCTATTTATTTATTTTATTATAAACATGCCTATAAATAAATAAATTTAATAACTAACTTCGAATTCATGAAAACATAACTCAGTATTCCCTCTGGAAGATACTTTTGTTATCTTTATAATTCAGTTAAGTTAATAAAATTATTAAAAAACACAAAAAAAACGACACAAAACCCATTTTTAAAAAAAATAAATACGTGCAGTGATAAAACATATCTTATTTAACTAGATTTCCTGTCCTTATAATTACAATTAAGAAATAGACTGTGCATAGTAAATAGTGTCCATTGCGCTCTCATTCATCTAATATTACAGAAAGCCATTTGGTCCATGAGTATATTACAGAAAGGCATGTTGTCCATGAGTATACTACAGAAAGCCATTTGGTCCATGAGTATATACTACAGAAAGCCATTTTGTCCATGAGCATACTAATTAACTATTACCGACGTGCTGTTTTATGTACAGAAGTCAATGGCAATAATTGAAATGAAATGACTATCAAACAATATGCTATCAGTTGCTTAATGCAGCATGCTTAACTAGTTTCATTTTAACTATGACAATATATTTTATATCCATATATATTTTAACAATATATAACATTAGTTATCACAGACATACCAATAATTATCTGTTTTTGTTTCAGCACCAATCGTGTTCTTTTCGGTGCACTCGCCGACACATAATCTAGTGGACGGCGTCCCGACATTCAGCACAGTACTCGGTAATGTGGGAGATGGCTATGATACGGCAACAGGAGTATTTACCTGCACGGTTCCGGGATTGTACATGTTCTCCTTTTCGTTAATGAGAGTCACTAGTAAGTCAGGTCAAACTTATTGCTACATACGGCACAACGGAACAAATACAGTGCGTGCATATGTATATACTTCCTCCTCCAGTCACGACTATCGGTCTGCCTCCGCTACCACGTACTTGAACCTCGTCAGCGGGGACAAGGTTGACGTGGGTGGCTGTTATCAATGGAATCACGTTACTACCAGTAGTAGCGGAATGTTTTCCGGTGCACTGACAACTGCAGAGTGATTGTGATTATTTACATTGTGAGTTTGTAATATGGCTCACTTCAAACATGTTTATAATATCAGATGTGTGTAAGTCATACACTTTATCGTTTTGCAATTATCTTGTCTTCGCAATTCCGATTGTGTTCAGTTGACTTTTTTTTTTAAACACGGTTGAACAATTAACATGACGCCAGTTGTCAATCATTTATCTATTATAACCAATTAATCCAATACGATACCTCCGACTGTAAACAAAAGCGCGTGCAACTGTATTATAATCAACTTATTGTTAATATAGGTATGAAACTACCAGTTATGTTCCCCACTGAGTATGTAGATCTATGATATTAATGATTTAATAGTCAACTTCAACTCAAATATGGATAATGCAGCAGTGTAATTTTCATATAGAAAAATAATTTTCAACTTGAAAAAACTTCAGAAAAGGTGGGGTCACAATACATGTCAAAAAGTTCTTGTTTCTTTACTCAACACGTCTAGGGTACAGCTGTTTTCATACATACAACACATGAAACAACAAAATGGAATATAAATGGGCTATTTTCGACTATTTACAATGCCCATTCCCATCAAAATGGACGGGTTTACGTTTTATTACAGGAACTACCGCGATTTCTCCTAAATGCATGTCTGTTACAAGGGCTATATGTATTTCGCACTTCTATCACAATTACTATATGTATTTCGCACTTTTATGACATATATATATATGTATTTCGCACTTTTATGACAATGACTATGTGTATTTCGCACTTCTATGACTATGACTATATGTATTTTGCACTTCTATAACAAAAAATGACTATATACTATGTGTATTTCGCACTTCTGTGACTATGACTACATGTATTTCGCACTTCTATGACTATGGCTACATGCATTTCTCACTTCTAATAATATGACTATACGAATTTCTCACTTCTATGTTTATGACTACATGTATTTCTCACTTCTATGAATGTGACTATATGTATTTCTCACTTCTTTGATTACGACTATATGTATTTTGCTATTCTATGACTATGACTATATTTATTTCTCACTTCTTTGAATATGACTACATGCATTTTTCACTTATAAGACTATGACTACATGTATTTCACACTTATATGACTATGACTACATGTATTTCGCACTTCTATCCCTATGACTATATGTATTTCACACTTCTATTATTATGACTATATCTATTTTGCTATTTTATGACTATGGCTGTATGTATTTCGCACTTCTATGACTATGGGTATATGTATTTCGCAGTTCTATGACTATGATTACATGTATTTTGCACTTCTATGAATATTACTATATGTATTTCTCAATTCTATGTCTATGACTACATGTATTTATCACGTCTATGCATATGACTAAGTATTTCTCACTTCTTTGACTATAGCTACACGTTTATCTCACTTCTATGAATATAACTATATGTATTTCTCACTTCTATGACTGTAGCTACATGTATTTCGTACTTCTATGACTAATACTACATGTATTTCGCACTTATATGACTTCATGTATTTCTCACTTCTTTGACTATGACTGAATGTATTTATCACTTCTATGACTATGACTACATGTATTTTTCACTTCTTTGACTATGAATACATGTATTTCTCACTTCTATGACTATAACTATATTATTTCTCTCTTCTTTGACTATGAATACATGTATTTCTCACTTCTATGGCTACATGTATTTCGCACGTCTATGACTATGAATACATGTATTTCTAACTTTTTTGACTATGACTAAATGTATTTATCACTTCTTTGACTATAATTACATGTATTTCTCACTTCTATGACTATAACTATATTATTTCGCACTTCTATGACTATGACTATATGTATTTCTAACTTCTTTGACTATGACTACATGTATTTCTCACTTGTTTGACTATGAATATATGTATTTCTCATTTCTATGACTATAATTATATTATTTCTCTCTTCTTTGACTATGACTACATGTATTTCTCACTTCTATGACTACATGTATTTCGCACGTCTGTGACTATGAATACATGTATTTCTAACTTCTTTTACTACGACTACATGTATTTCTCACTTATTTTACTATTACTACATGTATTTCGCACTTCTATGACTAGGAATCTAAATGAGAGTGTTTTATCTTTGGTCAATTGTGATGCAGTATTTACTATTAAGGTAAAAACGTTTTGTTTTTGTATCGGCTGTATGTCAAATTTACGATTTTTCCTAAATGCATGTCTATGATTATATGTATTCGCACTTCTATGACTATGACTATATGTATTTCTCACTTCTGTGACTATGACTATCTGTATTTTGTTCTTCTATGACTATGGCTACATGTATTTTGCACTTCTATGACTATGACTACAAGTATTTCTCTCTTATTTGACTGTGACTACATGTATTTCTCACTTCTATGACTACATGTATTTCGCACTTCTATGACTATGAATATATGTATTTCACACTTCTATGACTATGACTATTTGTCTTTCTCACTTCTATGACTATGACTGTATGCATTTGACTATGGTTATATTATTTCTCACTTATTTGCCTATGACTACATGCATTTATCACTTCTTTGACTATGACTACATGTATTTCTCACTTGTATGTCTCTGACTCCATATATTTCTCACTTCTATATCTATGACTACATTATTTCTCATTTCTTTGACAATGACCACATATATTTCTCACCTCTTTGACTATGATTACATGTATTCCGCACTTCTGTGACTATGACTACATGTAATTGGCACTTTTATGACTATGACTACATATATTTCGCACTTCTATGACTATGACTACATGTATTTCGCACTTCTATGACTATGACTACATGCAATTCGCACTTCTATGACTATGACTACATTTATTTCTCACTTCTTTGACTATGACTACATGTATTTCTCATTTATATGATTATCATTTATGACTATGACTATATGTATTTCTTAAACACATGAGAAGATTTAAATCAAAAGTCTGAATATCATGTAGAAATATCAGTAGAGCAATAACTAAATAACTAATTGGTCGTTTTCCCCAATTGTAGATGTATATGATTTCAATGATTTGTGATGCTTTGTATCAACATTGTCTTTCTTGGATCAAGAATTAAAAGGTGCTAAAGCATTCTGATAGTGTTTTTTTATTGTTGTTGTTGCAAGAACATTATATGATTATCATTTATGACTATGACTATATGTATTTCTTAAACACATGAGAAGTTTAAATCAAAAGTCTGAATATCATGTAGAAATATCAGTAGAGCAATAACTAAATAACTAATTGGTCGTTTTCCCCAATTGTAGATGTATATGATTTCAATGATTTGTGATGCTTTGTATCAACATTGTCTTTCTTGGATCAAGAATTAAAAGGTGCTAAAGCATTCTGATAGTGTTTTTTTATTGTTGTTGTTGCTAAAATGAGAAAAATGGGCCTTTAAAAATCACGTCCCCAAACGCGATGGCACCTTAGGACCGCACTGTACCACAAACAAAGAGCAAATTAAATATAATGCAAATTCCAATACGCAGCACAAACGGTCAGTAGGCAATATGGTCTACCGATTTCTAAAATCGATTTGATGTGTACACAACCTTTCCTGTCTTCAGTGCCCAAATTGACAAGACAGTGTAAATACAATAATAAGATCTTACTTACCATCATGTATCAGATTGGAGTTTACCGTTCCACAGAATACAAGTACATAATAAGATCTTACTTTAAGTACCATCATGTATCAGATTGGAGTTAACCGTTCCACAGAATACAAGAACATACTAAGATCTGACTTTAAGTACCATCATGTATTAGATCGGAGTTTACCGTTCCACAGAATACAAGTACATAATAAGATCTGACTTTAAGTACCAGCATGTATCAGATTGGAGTTTAACGTTCCACAGAATACAAGAACATAATAAAATCTGACTAAGTACCATCTTGCATCAGATTGGAGTTTACCGTTCCATAGAAAACAAGTGCATAATCAGATCTTACTGTAAGTACCATCATCTTTCAGATTTGAGTTTACCGTTCCACAGAATACAAGTGCATAATCAGAGCTTACGTTAAACACAATCGTTTTTATGAACGATTATGTTTAACTGACATCGGAGTTACATTGTTAGTAAGGTATTCGTATTGTCATCAGTTGGATTACGGATTATGGAATATGTTAGTACATGCATACACATATAACCATCAAATATATGAGTTTAAAATATGATACAAGTTATGCACCGACACGAAGGTGTTACCTTTGTCCGTCCCTCCGAGTGTCCTTCCGTATGTCCGTACGAAATATGTTTTTACATTCAAGCTTTTCGTTAAGTTATGTAACTGACAACGCTTAAGCGAGGCATCATGTACACTCTAGTTTCAATTAAATTACTACACATATACATACAAATATTGAAATAACTTGATGTTAAAAGAGATAACTAAAGGATATTCTGGTTTCACGTTATATATTTCATAAACAAGCATGTGCTATATTATATTTGTCACGTGCATTTATATTCCTATGTATTTGTTTGTTTGACGAGAAACTATAATAGTTTTGATCACTAAAAGTATCAATATGTCTATGTCTTTGTCTATATAATACTACACATCAGAAATACCAACTAAAAGTAAGTTAAAATATCGACATATAATAATAATTAAAAAAAACAAAAAACATTAGCCATTTTCACAATAAACAGCGCAAGGTTGTTGCACTTTGGTGACCAAAATGAAGTATTCCGTATAAACATGGTTTTAGTATGAACCATATGCACCATGGTTCCAGCATTTCAATCCAGAATATTTTTTGTGTTGTACTTGTCGTTTCTATAAAATTCTATAGAAAATCATATTTTCCGATGTGTAGAAGAGCCGTTGCGGACAATACATTTGCTATTTATTATCTGGTGACATGTTTAAGGCAGATGCATATAATGCGATTTATCATTGTGTTTTTTTCAACATTTGGATCACAATTTTTTTTTAGAAAACAAGAGGCCCGAGAGGGCCTGTGGACGCTCTACTTGCTCAAGATAAAGTTTATGTATAAGGGGCCGTAAGTCTTTCAAAAATCATTCAACCGGAACATGGTGATGATATACGCAACTAGACTTGGTACTGATCATCCCCGCCAAGATTCGCTGAAATCTAGCAAAGAGTTCAGAAGAGACTAATCTGGACAAAGTTTGTGTATTAAAACATTTAAAGGGCCTTAACTCTGCCAAAAAGTATTTATTGAACCGACATATGGCGATGATATGCACAACTTGGCTTGATACTGATCATCCTTGTCAAGTTTCGTCTATATCCAGCCAGGGTTCAGGAGAACTAGCCCGGAAAAAAATTGTGGTATCAAAATCCTTTAAAGGGCCATAACTCTGCAAACTATCTGTAAACCGGAACGCGACGTTGACATGCACAACTAGGCTTGGTGCTGATCATCCCTGCAAAGTTTCATTAAAATCTGGCTAGGGGTTCAGGAGTAGATCAGAAAAGGTTTGTGTATTAAAACCTTTAAAGGGCCATACTTCTGCCAAAAATAATTCAACCGGAACACGGCAATGATTTGCACAACTAGACATGGAATTGATCATCCCTAAAAAGTTTCGTTTAAATACGAAATCCGGCCAGGGGTTCAGGAGAACAAGTCAGAACAAAGTGTGTGTATTAAAACCTTTAAAGGGCCATAACTCCGCCAGAAATGATTCAACAAGAACACGGCGATGATTTGCACAACTAGACTTGGAATTGATCATCCCTAAACAGTTTCGTTTAATCCGGCCAGGGGTTCAGGAGAACTAGTCAGAACAAAGTTTGTGTATTAAAACCTTTAAAGGGCTATAACTCCGCCAATATCATTCAACTTGAACACGGTGACATTGTACAACTAGGCTTGGTACTGATTATCCCTGCAAAGTGTCAATGAAATCCGGCCAAATGAAGGCCCTTTCGTCTTAATGAGGCCAAGATATAGCATATTTCAGAAAATCAAGGGACATGACTCCGATGTTACTGGTCCGATCTGGCTGGTTTTCGAACTTGTCCTCTGAGCTGTCATTGATATTAACAATCTGGTATAGTTTCGTAAATATTGCATGACAAATGAAGGCCCTATCATCTTAACGAGGCAAAATATAGCATTTTAACTAAATCAAGGGCCAGAACTCCGCTGTTACTGGTCCGATCTGGCTAGTTTTCAAACTTGCCCGAGATTTCATTGATATAAACAATCTGGTAAAGTTTCGTAAAGATCGGATGAAAGATGAAGGCCTATCGTCTTATGAGGCAAAATATATACTTTTTAATTAAATCAAGGGCCAATAATACTACTAATAATAATAATAAAAAAAAGCAAAACATCTGGTAAAGTTTGGTAAAGATAAGATGAAAAATGAAAGCCCTATCGGTATTAACGAGGCAAAATATAGCATTTTTAACTAAATCAAGAGCCATAACTCCGCTGTTACTGATCCGATCTGGCTGGTTTTCGAACTTTTTTGAGCTGTCTTTGGTATAAACAATCTGGTAAAGTTTCGTAAAGATCGGATGAAGGATGAAGGAAGGCCCTATCGTCTTAACGAGGCAAAATATAGCATTTTTTGTAACTAAATCAAGAGCAATAACTCCGGTGTTACTGATTCGATTTGGCTGGTTTTCAAACTTGTCCGAGCTTCCATTGGTATTAACAAACTGTGCAAGTTTGGTAAAGATCAAATAATAAATGAAGGTGCTAGAATGTTCACAAGGCTTAATATGGCATTTTTCAGCAAGAACAAGGGCCATAAACTCCGGTGAAACTAGTCCGATCAGGCTGGTTTTCGAACTTGTACGAGTTTCATTGATCCGATTAATAATGAAGGCCCTAGAGTGTTCACAAGGCAAAAGTTAACGGACGACGGACGGACGACGGACATAAGCTCTGCTGGCGCTAAAAACTAAACTTTTAAGCAATTGGAGTACTTTGATTGAAAAACATTACTCCAGAACACATATTTTGTTCTATGACAAAAATAATACAGGCAGTTCCAATACATTTCATTTCTTACTTAGCTGTTTAACAGAACATAAATACTTTTATGTCAGATTGGAGGATATGTATTTTAAACTTAAAATACAATGTATATGTACCTTACTTAGGTGTCATATACAGGTAACAGCTGATCAAAAAGCGAGGGTATTCGTAACCGTCAGTGATAATTCTAGTTTATTTTAAATGCCTTCTCAACTAATGCTATGTTCTGTTTGCATTATATATGGTGGTTTGTAAGGTGCTCACATCACATTTTACTGCTAAGAAATCTTATCTAGGTAAAAAACAACAACACTGGTATGAAAAAATAACCAGGTTGAATTCGGTCATGAATATAAAGTTGGATCAAACTTTACTTCATATATTAAAAGGCGGTCTGTCTTAAAGGGACAGGCAGCAATCTTGATTTTTAAAGGGACAATTACCAATCTTGATTCTTAAAGGGATGCACAGCAATCTTTGATTTAATAAAGGGATGCAGAGCAATCTTGATTCTAAAAGGGATGCACAGAAATCTTTGATTTAATAAAGGGATGCAGAGCAATCTTGATTCTAAAAAAGGTACACAGCAATCTTGATTTAATAAAGGGATGCAAAGCAATCTTGATTCTGAAAGGGATGCACAGCAATCTTTGAATTAATAAAGGGATGCAGAGCAATCTTGATTCTACAAGAGGTGGACAGGAGGGGATTTAGAAGAATTGTGAATGTCCAAATGTAAACAAAACCGTGATAATGTGTCTCAGCTTCACATAAAAGGTGCAGACTGCAGTTACTCATCAATTTCAAAATGATCAGTAACAAGGAAATGTTCAGTGTAAAAAACATTTTTAAATAGTTCATGCTTTCAAAAACGGATGTGAATTTATTTAATACATATGTTTTTAAATAGTTCATGCTTCCAAAACGGATGTGAATTTATTTATACATATGTTTTTAAATAGTTCATGCTTGCAAAACGGATGTGAATTTAATACATTTTGAAAGAAACAACAATCTTGATTAAACGGATGTTAATTAAAATGAAACACTTTATGACCTTTGTTCTTAATATTAGACACATCCTTAGCACAATTTTCATCATGTAAATATGGAATAAACTGTGAAGCTGAGGACAATATATACAAATATAATACTCATAGTTTTTAAAAGTTTAGAGTATTTGTACTAAGTTGATGAGTAATGATACTGACAATTTTAAAACCTGAGGGTATTTGTAAAAAAAAAAATATGAGTAAATATATATCTTATATACACAATCAGGATAGGCCTAAATAAGAAATATGTTTCATATTTCGCAGAATTCTAATGAAAATTGCTCTCGGATTTTTTTTTAATGAAATGTCAAATCTTTGCACAAAAATAGAATCATTCATGGGTATGCGATGAAGATTGGGAATTCTAACCTGTTTTTAGTGGAGCCTCGGTTCTGATCCAAACAGTTACAATTTGGGTTGGAATTCCCGATCTTCACCCGATACCTATGAAAGGTTCTTGTCATTCTCCTGTAAAAATGGAACTATTTTTTTTGTACACTGTTGAAGATTAGATTGAAGTAGATTTTCCCTTATGAACCATTTGTTTTATCGTTGTAATTTCATCGATTTTGTTAACTCATTTTGTAATTAATCGGTTTGGTTAACTCATCGGTTTGGTAAACTCAGTTTGTAATTTCATCGGTTTGGTTAACTCAGTTTGTAAGACTGGCAGCTTTCTAAAATAAGGAATTAAAACAAGAACACCACGTAGCAGGACATATATGATTTTCAAAAGGGATATTATTCAAATATTAACCAGAGAGTTATGGACCTTTATAAGATGTATTCATTGGATCATGCAAATATGTGTGCAAAGTTTCCAGTGTTATGGGCCTTTACAAGATGTATTCATTGGATCATGCTGAATATGTTTGCAAATTGTCATTGTTGTACACCTGATACTTTGAAAGTTATTAACCAAAATCACTTGCTAAATGCCAGGTTAAGTTACAGGTGAAATCTTTTTTTCAAAGGGAAATAATTCAAAAAATGTTAAACAGAGAGTTCTGGGCTTTCATTGGATCATGGTGAAGATGTAAACACAGTTTCATTGTTTCACACCCTATACTTTGAAAGTTATTAGCTACAATCAGTTGTCAGGTAACAGTTAATGGACAGATGGACAGACAACTTCATGACATAATACGTCCCTGCGGGCATATAAAAAAAGGGCATTAACTGACATATGTCAAAGGTGAATGTTTAGATAATCCATGGTTTGTTTGCTAAGAGTGATTAGTAGGTGTGTACTCTCTTATTTATATGCAACTAAAACAATCAGTGTTTATGCATTCATTAGTAACGAGAGGCTGTCTATATTTTTACTTGTACAATTACATTATTTGCTGAGTAAAACATGCTCAACACTTTGGTGAATTTTACTGTAGAACAAGGTCGCTCTGTAATTAAAGGGACAGTGGCAATCTTGAATGTTTAGCAAGCATTGTAATTAGCATCTCCATTTATTTATCCATTATCGTTTTATGTTTAAACCTGCTTATATATCAAATCAATTTTTGAGTTGTCACTTTTTTCATCTAATTCTACCATAGGTTAAATTATATTACTGGTGCAGTATAATCAACAGTTAATAATGATATTTTTTTTTATATTATTCTTAAAATTAATATGAATGATTGAACAAATCAACAAATGCATGTTATGTAGAAAAACTAATGTGACGCTGTGAGTGTTTAAACAATCAGGATTGCCTTCTGTCACTTTAAGCTATCAAATTGTCAATCATGCAGTACCATGTATACCTAATTGTATTTAATTCATATCCATTTGAATTCACAATTTCTGTGATAAGATTTTATTTTAATATGAAATAAAAATAAATAAATGAAAACTACATTTCTTGTAGTTTATGCTATTCTTTCCCCAATTTGCAAACTGATGTTGATGTTAGTCATGTCAATGTAAAAATGTAAATATACTGGTCCTTACTAGGTTACACAGTAATGGTCATAGATATGTGTAGATTAGTTCTTACTAGGTAACAGAGTAATGACCATGGATATATGTGTAGACAGGTCCTTACTAGGTTACAGAGAAATGTTCATGGATATGTGTAGACAGGTCCTTACTAGGGTACAGAGTAATGTTCATGTATATATGTGTAGATTGGTCCTTACAAGGTTACAGAGTAATGGTCATATATATGTGTAGACTGGTCTTTACAAGGTTACATAGTAATGGTCATGGATATATGTGTAGACTGGTCCTTACTAGGTAACATAGAAATGGTCATGGATATATGTATAGACTGGTCCTTACTAGGTTACATAGTAATGGGCATGGATATATGTGTTGACTGGTCCTTACTAGGTTACAGAGTAATGGTCATGGATATATGTGTAGACTGGTCCTTACTAGGTTACAGAGTAATGGCCATGAATATATGTGTAGACTGGTCCTTACTAGGTTACAGAGTAATGGTCATGGATATATGTGTAGACTGGTCCTTACTAGGTTACAGAGTAATGGTCATAGATATGTGTAGACTGGTCCTTACTAGGTTACAGAGTAATGGCCATGGATATATTTGTAGATTGGTCCTTACAAGTTTACAGAGTAATGATCATGGATATATGTGTAGACTGGTCCTTACTAGGTTATAGAGTAATGACCATGGATATTTGTGTAGACTGGTCCTTACTAAGGTTACAGAGTAATGGCCATGAATATTTGCGTAGACTGGTCCTTACTAGGATACAGAGTAATAGTCATATATATGTGTAGACATGTCTTTACTAGGTTATAGAGTAATGGTCATATATATGTGTAGACTGGTCTTTACTAGGTTACAGAGTAATGGTCATATATATGTGTAGACTGGTCCTTTACTAGGTTACAGAGTAATGGCCATGGATATATGTGTAGACTGGTCCTTACTAGGTTGCAGAGTAATGGCCATGAATATATGTGTAGTCTGGTACTTACTAGGTTACAGAGTAATGGCCAAGGATATATATGTAGACTGATCTTTACTAGATTACAGAGTATGGTCATGGACATATGTGTAGACTGGTCCTTACTAGGTTACAGAGTAATGATCATGGATATATGTGTATACTGGTCCTTACTAGGTTACAGAGTAATGGCCAAGGATATATATGTAGTCCGATATTTACTAGGTTACAGAGTTATGATCCTGGATATATGTGTAGACTGAACCTTACTAAGGTTACGGAGTAATGGTCATGGATATATGTGTAGACTGGTCCTTACTAGGTTACTGAGTATGGTCTTGGATATATGTGTAGACTGGTCCTTACTAAGGTTACAGAGTAATGGGCATGGATATATGTGTAGACTGGTCCTTACTAGGTTACATAGTAATGGTCATGGATATATGTGTAGACTGGTCCTTACTAGGATACAGAGTAATGGTCATGGATATATGTGTAGACTGGTCCTTACTAGGTTACAGAGTAATGGTCATAGATATGTGTAGACTGGTCCTTACTAGGTTAAAGAGTAATGGCCATGGATATATTTGTAGATTGGTCCTTACAAGGTTACAGAGTTATGATCATGGATATGTGTAGACAGGTCCTTACTAGGGTACAGAGTACTGGTCATGGATATATGTGTAGACTGGTCCTAACAAGGTTTCAGAGTAATGGTCATAGATATATGTGTAGACTGGTCCTTACTAGGGTATAGAGTAATGGCCATGGATATATGTGTAGACTGGTCCTTACTAAGGTTACAGAGTAATGATCATAGATATATATGTAGACTGATCTTAACTAGGTTACAGAGTATGGTCATGGATTTATGTGTAGACTGGTTCTTACTAGGTTACAAAGTAATGGTCATCGATATATGTGAAGACTGGTCCTTACTAAGGTTACAGAGTAATGGCCAAGGATATATGTGTAGACTGGTCCTTACTAGGTTACAGAGTAATGGCTATGGCTATATATGTGTAGACCGGTCCTTACTTATGTTACAGAGTAATGGTCATGTGTAGATTTGAGTCAGCGGACGTATTTACCACTTCGTTTCAAATATGTCAGAATATTACATAGTAATTTACAACCGATGTAAAGGAGATTATGGGTAGATGTATAGACTTTGATTTTACTAAGTTTATAGAGTAATGGCCATGCATATATGTTTAGACTGGTCCTTACTAGGTTACAGAGTAATGGCCATGGATAGATGTTTAGACGGGTTCTTACTAGGCTTCATAGTAATGGCCATGGATACATGTGTAGACTGGTCCTCACTAGGTTACAGAGTAATGGCCATGGATATATGTGTAGACTGGTCCTTACTAGATTACAGAGTAATGGCCATGGATATATGTGTAGACTCGTCCTTTCTGGATTACAGAGTGATGGCCATGGCTAGATGTGTAGACTGGTCCTTACTAGATTACAGAGTAATGGCCATGGATATATGTGTAGACTGGTCCTTACTAGATTACAGAGTAATGGCCATGGATATATGTGTAGACTGGTCCTTACTAGATTACAGAGTAATGGCCATGGATAGATGTGTAGACTGGTCCTTACTAGATTACAGAGTAATGGACATGGATAGATGTGTAGACTGGTCCTTACTAGATTACAGAGTAATGGCCATGGATATATGTGTTGACTGGTCCTTACTAGGTTACATAGTAATGGCCATGGATATATGTGTAACTGGTTATCACTAGGTTACAGAGTAATGGCCATGGATATATGTGTAGACTGGTCCTTACTAGGTTACAAAGTAAAGGCCATGGATATATGTATAGACTGATCCTTACTAGATTACAGAGTAATGGCCATGTATATATGTGTAGACTGGTCCTTGCTAAGGTTACAGAGTAATGGCCAAGGATATGTGTAGACTGATACTTACCAGGTTACAGAGTAATGGCCATGGATATATGTGGAGACACTAAATCGAAAAATAATATTTACATTAAAAAACGTGTCCTTGCGAAAATAACGGTTCACGTCACATGTTAACATGTAAAAACGACCTATGCCACTATACAGTACAGTCAGTACAATAATGAGCAATTCCACTAGACAGACTGGCAAACGTCACATGGTGGAATGTAATAAAAACCAATGTCACTAGACAGATTCCAGAGATTGGCAAACACCACATGTTAGCATGTAGAAATGAACCGTGAATACGTTTTTTTTGCAAACCGTATAGATGGAAGAAGATGGCGGCAAGCAAAAACATGCGAGGTATGTATATAGTGAAAATCAACCTCTAAATTTATTTCCGTTATTTCGCTCACTCAATGTTACAGACATGCACCTAAATTCTCAATCCTAAGAACAACACCCACGGCATGCTCATACTAAACGTTCCATAGCCCGTAATCGGCGTCCAAAGTGTAATTCTGTTTTCCAAATTTGAAGCGAGGAGCGAGTAAGGTTTTCGACCACAAGTTCGTTTCCAGCTCAATCTGTGTTCAATATGGAGGTAACATATTGATAAATATTCGCTAGAATGCAACGTGACACATCGTCTCCTAGTACACTTCTGTAAATGGAGGTATTTGAGTTTGAAAAAAAAAGAATGGTTGACCGTGTAGACAACGGTATTTGTGTTGTGGAAACTGTGTAGACTAGGCAAGATTGGCATGGAGATAGGAGGACTTTTTTATAAAGTGATAAAACTATGTATTATAGGAATCTTCTATGTGAAACTTAGGTATACAGTAATTCAGTTACAGATTCTTTTATTTCACAGATATGTGTTAGGAAGGAGATAATCTCAGTCCGAACCTTTTCAAATCCTTTATAAACGACTTGCCCGATTATTTATTGCGAACAGCCGATCCGGCTATCCTTTACAACACTAGGTTAGATTGTTCTATGTACGCGGACGATGTTGTTCTTTTATCTACTACAGCCATTGGCTTACAAGAAAAATTAAGCAATCTTGATCAGTTTTGTCAGGACTGGCGTCTCAATATTATTTTTTCTAAATCTAAAGTGTTAATATTTAATAAGGCAGTTATACTTGTAAAAGAGACATCCATCACACGTGTCATTCAAAACCAACCTTTAGAATGCGTCTCTTCTTACAATAGCATGGATCAAGATTGCTTAAAATGGCTAAAATAGATTACATTCGTACACATATGTATGATTTTGTCCGAAAACAGATCGGAAATCTTTTGAATTTGAATGTGCTTCTATTGTTCAATGACACGATATTTTCGTGAAATTTACAGTCCTATTGTGTGACGTCAATATCGATCTGTGCTATTATTTTGGGGTTATATATGCATCTGGTTGTTTTACACAAGCTGGAAGTGACTTGTATAAGAAAGGAATAAAGCCCTGTTTATGTTATGGAAAAATGTCAACTCCTTACATCTAGGTATATCCACAGGTGTGCACGTAGTTTACCATACAAACAAGCCAGTTTTATTATATATATATGGCAGTGAGTGCTGGGGATCTTTTGGTAGATGGAATTTTATTCCTTGTGACTCAACCAAGCTGTCTAATAATTTGAAAAACTCATATAAGGTACTGTAAATATAGTTTAGGGGTACATAAGAAAAACACCAACTGTGTTGTCATGTCTGACGTGAGTCGGCTTCCTATTTACTTTGATGTTATCATGTCAATATTGAAATATTATCGTCGTCTAGTCAATAATCCGTCTTTCAGAAGGTTTGATAAGTCGTGGTAATCAGAAATTGTATTATTTCTCAAAGTTCTAAGCATAGGCATTGATCAGTTTTCTACTAACTCTCCTTCAGTAATATCAGAACTTGTCAAAACAGTAAAACTTATTAGAGAAGTTCCAGGAAAACTGGGACAAAGACAAAGCAAAGCTCCTTCCTGGAAAATTGAGAACTTACATGACTTTCAAATTAGAAGAGTACCTGTGTCGTAGATATTTTTGAAAAACGTTGCCATTGCTAAATTTCGCCTCAGTTCCGGTAAACTGAAAATCGAATCTGGTAGCTATAATAATACTCCTGTTGAACATAGATTATGTGAACATTGTACCAGTTATTCTATAGAAGATGAGATCCATTTCCTCCTAGCATGCTCTTAATATTCAGATAAAAGATATACTTAATTAACAGGCATCTCTTCAGAATGTTCAGAATGAATGCTTGGATTCACATAATCAACTCATTTGACTCTTATCTTGTGAAAATATAAACATTCTGAAAGCACTAGGTGCATATTTA